>JAFIDM010124776.1:22190-32258 GCA_023159025.1 Thereuonema tuberculata | reverse complement strand
TATAGGAGTGAAAAGAAACATTATTGATAACTACTTACAAAGAATTGACAGATCTACAAGTACAGAAGATGATTTTTTGAGGGAAATTGAAAACATGAAAGTTGTTTTAAGAAATAATGGCTATAATGATAATTTCATAGATAAAGCTATACAAAATTACAATAAATTTAAAATTAAGGAATTAAATGTACAAAACGAAAGGAGATTTTTTATACCATATATGAATAAAAATAGTTTACAAATTAAGAAAATTTGTAAGAATTTTAATATTGAAATTGGATTTGTTTATCAAAATAAAATTAAAAATATTGTATATAATAAATTAAATATGTATGACAAAAAACATGAAATGGGAATTGTATACAAGATAGAATGTCTGAACTGCAGGAAATTCTATCTTGGAGAAAGTAAAAGGACATTAAAGGAACGGCTAATGGAACACGATAGCTACATAAATAATAAATCAATAACCAAATCTGAGGTGGCAGAACATTGTATTCAGCAAACTCATTGTATGAATAATGAGATTAAAATCTTATGCGTGGAAAAAGAACATAAGACAAGAAAAATCATAGAAAGCATGTATATTAGGAACACAAAAAGTAGTAATTTAAATAGAAATGATGGGATTCAAGTGAATGAAAGGATAACAAGAATGGCTAAGGAAATAGTCAATAAAAATTGTGAAAGTTGTAAAAACAAAGTAAAATTAGATATATTTAATGGTTAATGACTTCTACTACTCTTAAATTATTGTAATTGTTTTAATAGCAATTGTTTTTTAACAATCGATGTAATATTATATTCACGTAGTCTTCCTTAATTGTTATTTAAATTCTTTTTTATTTCGTTACAATTTCATTTTAAGCTGAAGAAGAAGAGACGTGTTATATCTCTTCGAAAATTTCTTTGAATAAATGTATGTTTTATCGCATTTATTTATGTGAGTATGTTGTGGATTTATAATAATAGTTCCAGAAGAGAAGAAATTAGGAAGAAATATGGAATAAATTCTTTTATTTACTTCTGTTTTCATTTTTTAATGAAATATTTATAATATTATATGAAAGAAAGTAGAAATACATTAGTTATTGCAAAGTTTTTAAATATTTTCTGCTTCCTTTCTTTAACTTTACTTTAACCTGTACTTTAAGTAAATATTTTGTTTGTTAATTTGTAAGAAATTTTTGATTTAATTAATTTTGAGTAATAATAATATTAAATTTCATATGTTGAATAAATGCTCATAAAAAGCGAGATATTTCTTGAGTTTACTGTTCTTGTTTTTGCTTTAGAAGAAATAAGAAAAAACATATTCAAAGAATATACATATTTGACAAAAGTTTGACTCACTTTGTTTCATATAACGTTTGTTTTGCTTCTAGATCTTGCAAATATTCCACAAGTACATTCGTATAGATGGAAAATAATATTTTACGTTCACTGAATTTCATTGATTTTATTAATTAAGTCGTACACCTGACTAGATTTGATAAGAATTTTTGTACAAAAATTATTATACAATTACGACTAGTTGGACTCCACCACTATGCGAACTACACCATTAAAGACGGAATTCAAGATATCTTCAATCAAATTTGCCAGGACATACAATTTGAAGTTAAAAAAGAACAAGATTCTGCTATCCCTTATCTCTACATAAATTCGAAGCGCTCCAACGGACAATTTTGTTCTTCCGTATTTCGTAAACCCACTTTTGCAGGTACCACCCTGAATTTTAATTTTAATGTACCTCTATCCGTTAAAATCAATGTAATAACCAGGCTAGTTTATAGAAATTTTAAATTATCAAGTTCCCCATAGCTTTATCATCAAGAGCTCACTAACACCAGACGCATGTTAATAGATAATGATTATCCAATAGATAATGAAGCCGACGGTGGTATTTTGGAACCCCACTTTGTCTTTTGTTCCCTTGGTTCACCAATAAGCTTGAAATCTAAACTGAAGGCATAAATAGCTTTAGCATCATCCCAGCTAACTATCCTAAATGGCTAGCTACTATCCATAAACCGAAAGATATTATTAATTTGTAAATGTGAAAAAAGTCAAAATCGTGATCCGATGATTAGGGAAGGGTAATTTGGAACTCCATTTTATTTTTCATAAAAAATCAATATCTTGCTTAAAAACATGGTTTTGTTTATTAAAAATAGATATCCAACAAGGATGGTCAGTTTAACATTTATATTATAGCATTCCAATGGTCTGAAAACAGTTTTAAAGAATTAAAATGAAACAGTAAATTGAGAAAAATAAAGAAAGTTTAGCAAAAACAAAATAAACAGTTATTGGCAGTAATCACATGCATAGTAGTGTTTTCCGCCCCAGCACATTCGTTGTGCGCCCAACAACTGCACATAACACATTGTACCCACAATTCCCTTGGTCGCGAAGTTGAAAAAGTCTCATCGCAAAATAGGCATTTGGCATCCTCTTGACGTGGCTCATCTTCCCAGCTGGGAGTTCAAAATCTGAATCTCCAAATTCAGCTGCCACAAAGACTTCTGCTTCAGATGACTCATCAGAAAAGCTGGCAGATCCCTTTCTCGCAGCTTTTTTTCTCCTGACCATAGGGTTCCAAATTACCCATCACCTTGGGGTTCCAAATATCCCGCATTCGCCATTTTGGATTAGTGTAGATCAACCGTGTAACAACTTGTAGAATAATAACATGTTTCATTGGTTATTGGCAAAAGAAGAACTGTACAACACATATGATGCACTAAAACTTAGTTACCTACACTGTAGGAGACACAGAAAATATAAACATTTACCTCAAAAAAAGTTCTCGAAACCGCGTTCTGCAACAAACACTTATCTACGCTTCATCTAACGAGCAGCAAGCAACTGACGCGTCGAGCCTGTGGTCGGGAGGGTGAAGGCAACAAGTTACAAGTTCCACCGGGATGGTGCGATACCTATCTGTCAGTGAAATGTCAGGGTTCCAAAATACCACCTTCTCCTCTGTTAGATAATGGATATCCATTTAATTCTGGACATTTTAAAAATGTCATCAACCGTCATTACAACAACTTAGTAACACCCATGCAAGCAGCAATGGTAATTACATTTGTGTCCATTACATACCATTCTCATGGATTTCCACAACTGCTTAAATTATGCAAACCCCACAACATTTGCATTACAGCTGCGCCAGATCTACTATTGCAGCGAACTTTAATACTATGCAGAAATGAAATAGTTCTAATGCAGTGGTCATGCATGCTCTTCGATGCCTGCAACATAGCTAATCCCACATATGGGAGACCCAAAAGGCGATCACCAGTCGGGTCGCCGAGCCTAGGAGGGCATACACTATTAGAAATGAAGTGTACCTTACATACAGGCACGCCAGCGCCAACTCTCATGGCATAGATTTTTCCTCTAATAGATAATGGATATCCATTTAATTCTGGACATTTTAAAAATGTCATCAACCGTCATTACAACAACTTAGTAACACCCATGCAAGCAGCAATGGTAATTACATTTGTGTCCATTACATACCATCCTCGTGGATTTCCACAACTGCTTAAATTATGCAAACCCCACAACATTTGCATTACAGCTGCGGCCAGATCTATTATTGCAGCTAACTTTAATACTACGCAGAAACGAACTACTTCTAATGTAGTGGTCGTGTATGCTCTTGGATGCCTGCAACATAACTGCTCCTACATAAGGGAGACACGTAAGGCGATCACCGATCGGGTGGCCGAGCATAGGAGGGCGTACACTACTAGAAATGAAATGTACCTTACTACTCTCCTGGCATAGATTTTTCAGAAGCGTTAATACTTGCAAGATCGAATAAGGACTTTCACAGAAAATATATGGAAACATACTTTATTTTAACAACACTTGCGACTTTCCTCATCCGTCCCGTCCATGGTGGGCTACGGTATAAGAAACAAGGAATAAAAAAAGCAGATAATAAATAACAACAACAATAATAAATTCATTATCGCACAAACCCTCATTTTTCTTTTAATCATTTTCCACTCCTTATTTTTATCATTTTTTATTATTTCTTTTCTTTTTTAAATTTTAAACTTTCTAAATAGTTTATCTTTGATTTTATTTTGTTTTTTGTTTTTTTCATTTCTGTTTCATTTTTTATTTTCATTTTTGTTTTATTTTTTATTTTTAGTTTTGTTTTATTTTTTATTTTCAATTTTATTTTTCTTCTTGCTTCCTTTTAATTCTTTAAAAGTTCTGGTCCCTAAAATTATAAAGAAAAATACGAATTATTCATTGTAGAAGATAAATGAAAGAAAAAAAAGAATTGTTTTTTTTTATTATTAAAAAAAGAGTAAAAAAAAAAAAAATTGTTTTTAGATTTGTTCCTTAGGTCTTAATGCAAATTACTTCATTCTTTACGCATACAGATTCCTATGACTTTACCCAATCATCTATCCCTCAATCATGGGAAGTCATCCAATCATCCAGCCTGTTTCGTGAACATTGCCACGATCTTTACTACTATGTGGCCTGCCGATTGGCTTCCGTTCTTGCAGCCTTCGGACATTCTTATATGGTTCCTGTTTTCGCCACTAGTGCTGTATTATCATGACACCCAGCATGCAAAAGAAGTCCCAAGACCGTTACTTCCTGTTTAAGTTTATGTATAAATACCTCGACTTTTTGCTATGAACTTACTTGATAATATCATCTCTCCACTGTGAAACTAGTCGTAATTATATATTATAAATTTATGTAATAAAGTTCTTATGAAATCTAATTAGGCTTATTTATTGATACCTACATTCATATAAGTAAAGAAAATAAATGTACAGAAAATACTTAACATACTTTACGGAACAAACAAAAATATCAAGATAAAAGAATTTAGTTCTACATGCCATAAAACCTGATAGAAAAACAGTTCTATCAAAGAATAGTGAATCAAAATGCAGCCGAAATGTTTAGACTAATTTTTTTTTATTTCTCATGAGGATCTTCTTATTCCAATTCTCCCATGGTAGCTCATGAACAAAGGATATATTTTTATAATTCGTATTACTTCACTTAGTGCGATTGTAGAGGAAGAAAATGTATATGCATATAAAAATGTATATATAAAATAAAATAGTCGTCCATTCGCCTATATGAACGATTTGTATTTTAGATCAGCATTGTAATTAAATACCTAAAAATATAATGTTCTTTCGTTTGTTACTTTTCGTAAAAACTGAACAGATAATGTTTAACTATCAAGAAACTATTCTCGGAAATCACTATAAATTAACCATTATCACAAATAATAACAACAAAAACTTTAAAAAATATTTAAAATTCCTTTTTCCTATAACTATTTATGATTCTAATATTTACATCTATTCATAATTTGGGACGACAAATATTACTTCTTTTCCTATTGTGGTTTGTTTGTTTACTATTCTATAAACGAAACAAGATATGGACAGCAATTGTTAAAACAATCACAGTGCTTCGCAACGGCTTCTGAATAACCTACACTTTAGAATAGACTGCGCCGGATTGTTTGTAAAAATGCGCGCACTACTCTCTTTGCGAGCCCATGTTATCTTACCCACTCCTATTTATATGGAATAGTCGTCATTCTTAACTCAAACCTTGTTCATACATTGAATTCCTAATAATGATATAAAAAACCTCAAGTTGAGAAACTGTGAAAAGATTTAAAATGGGGAGAAAAAAAATTAAGAATAAGAATGGCCCATGAGGGGATTGAACCCACGACCTTAGCGTTAGTAGCACGACTCTAACCAACTGAGCTAACAAAAGCCGTTGCGAAATATTGTGGGATATGTGTCCACCTACAGAAAGAAAAACCAGGGATATAATGCGTCTTTCAGAAACCTAAATGTGCATTAAAAAATTATTTTCTTTAATTTATTTCAATTTTCGAAACACCAAAATCAACACCGAGAATTATGTATTTATTTGAAATTGATATTTGTTGTGAGTGGCAAATCCGGCTGAGAAGGTTTTTCAAATAAAAGCAGATTCTTTCTTCTAAATATCACTATTTCTAAATGTCAAATATATTCATTAACATTGATGCTCCGGTGCTATTAAAACAAAATAGTTGATTGCAAAAAGAGTTATTCTTAGAAGGATTGAAGAAAGCCAGGGAGAAACAACATGAAGCCACAAATATTATATTTGTTTTCAAGAATTTGTTGTAATGTTTTGAGATTTTATATGTAGTTGAGAATTATTAATTGTCTAAAGATTATTAATTTTAACATATGTGGAAAGAAATATTTATCATTTTAAATGATTTTTTTTTTGAGAGATATCTGTTTTCTGGGGAAAACAAACGAAATTGGAATTATTTGATCTCAAAGAATCTTCATATTTAAAACTTTATTTGCTTTAGCTAGAAACGATACGATTTTGGTACGGATAAATTTTCTTTAGGCATCTACACGTTAAGTTCGTGAATCCTGTGGTGCAGTAGGAAATACGATGTTTCTTTTCTCGAGAAGAAGCTTTTCCAAGTGTTTATTCCTAAAAATCTAAAAATCTCTTATATTCTTCTGTTCTGCGCTCACATCTATATATATAAAAATGAATGTATCTTTCTTTCTTTCTTTCTTTGTTTCTTTGTTTCTTTATTTCTTTGTCCTTTATACACTCCTAGGTCCTTTGACCTATCTGGACCAAACTTTGCAGAATTACTCTTTAGGACACTGCGGAAAAGATAGGCTACCTTAGAACCGGGACCCACCCCCCAAAAGGGGTTGAAAAGTGGTAAAAGCCCTGAAAAACCCAATATCCACCTGTGGTGAAAATAAGAACTACACAAATATTGTGAAAAGTGAAAAATTCGCTCTCCTATGGGGGGGCAGGGACACCACACTTGGTTGGGAGGAAGCCAACACAAAGGCTGAAGTGTCCCACCCCGACCGACACCACGACCTTATATTTAGGGCCCCTTCTCGGGCCCCCAAGTCAATTGCAAATAAGGAAAAATTCGCTCTCCTGTGGGGGGCAGGGACACCCCACTTGAGTGGGGGGATGGCGACACATGGGCCTAAGTGTCCCACCCCCGATCGACACCGGGACCTTATATTTATGGCCTCTTCTCGGGCCCCCCATGTCAATTGCAAAAAAGGGAAAAAGTTGCTCTCCTTTTTGGGGCAGAGACACCACACTTGGGTGGGAGGAAGCCAACACAAACGCTGAAGTGTCCCACCCCCGACCGACACCGGGACCTTATATTTAGGGCCCCTTCTCGGGCACCCCAAGTCAATTGCAAATAAGGAAAAATTCGCTTTCCTATGGGAGGCAGGGACACCATATTTGGATGGGGAGTTGCGACACAAGGGCCTAAGTTTCCCACCCCCGATCGACATCGGGACCTTATATTTAGGGCCCTTTCTCGGCCCCCCCACCCAAGTCAATTGCAAAAAGGGAAAACTTCACTATCCTTTGGGGGCAGGGACACCACACTTTGGTGGGGGGATGCGACACAAGGGCCTAAGTGTCCCATCCCCGACCAACACCGGGACCTTATATTTAGGGCCCCTTCTCGGGGCCCCTAAGTCAATTGGAAAAAAGAGAAAAATTCGCTCTCCTGTGGGGGACAGGTCCACCACACTTGGGTGGGGATGGTGACACAAGGGCCTAAGTGTCCCACCCCCGATCGACACTGGGACCTTATATTTACGGCCCCTTCTCACGAGCCCTTTCTTTCTTTGAGTGGCATTGCAACGCATGCCGGGTACAGCTAGTATCTTATAAAAACATAGTTTTTATTGCATCTCTACCATTCCTTCAAAAGTCTTCACGACAGTTTCTAAAATTTAAGAAAATTACATTGTTAGGTTTTGCCTATAGAAAAATGACGATATTACCAAAACATTCTAATACGTTGCTAAATTTTTTGGAAAATTTACTTGAAATACATTATTACCATAAATTATACTTCAACAAATACATACGATGAAGAAAAACAATGATAATTCAATGATAATCAATATATCGAGGGCTCTATGACATAAAGGCCTAAGTGACATTTTTGTAAAAATTGAGTTACTTGTCTTAAGTGAAATCCGAGAACCATATCTTTCATATGAGAAAGAGACCTAACTGAAAATTTCATTGCAACGGGTAGAATTCTACTTCCATAAAAAGCTACTTCCATAGAACTAGCAAGGCAATACAAACATAAAACCCTTAATAACTCGGAATGGAGATTTTGTCACTTAGGCCTTTATGTCATAGAGCCCTCGAGATCGTCATATTTATTCCAAGGACTTCTGGATGCAATATAAATAAACAAAAACAAAACTAAGGAATGAAAGAAAAAACTTTCTCTTTTCTCTATAATAACAACTTAAAATATAAAACAAATACCTTCAATAAACATGAAACACGACATTAACAATAAAAATAACGCAACATAAATACATATTATTAACAAATTCGTTTGAATAAACACGGGATCATTAATACAAAAAACTTTGTTTAATTAAAATCCAAAGTCTCTTTAACTCTATTATTTTTTGTTAAACATTTTCTGAAAATATTGAGAGAATTTCATTGATTTGAAGGAATTTATCTTTATTTAAACATATACAACTATTAATTCAACAAGACTCTAAGGCAAATAATTTATATTCATCTACATATTCATTTACATATTGAAAACAATATATATGTCTGGGTCAGGGCAATGATTCTTAAGCTGGCAATGATCAGCCCATTCTGAAATGTTTCTTTTACCTTTTTCGAATGCCTTACTTGTTCTTTGACCCGTTCTTTAACCATCCTTCCATTATTTCCTATATAGACATTACTATAATCCTTACATTTCAAAGCATATACTACCCCCATTTTGTTGAACTGCATGTTCTTTTTTCTTGTTCTTTCTTTCTTAAAAAGAATATTATCTTTATAATAAACTAATTTCATCTCATTAATTTTACAAACATCTTTAACTTGTTTAATAACTTTTAAACCTGTAGATAAAGTAATGCATTTATCTCTTTTCTCGTGAAGAAGATTTTCCGAAGTGTTTACTCCTGACAATCTAAAAATCTCTTATATTCCGCTCTTCTGTGCTCACATATCTTATAAAAAGATATTTTTTCTCATAAAGTTATTATAATCTTAGTTATTACTTCTCTGCCATTCCTTCAAAAATTTTCACGAGAATTTCTAAATTTTAAGAAAATTACATTGTCAGGTTTTTCTTGTAGAAAAATTAAGTTACAAAATGAAAAGTTATTTCATTTTATGCAATTTTAAACTTTGTGAGTATCGTAGGATATTACCAATATCAGCTAATGCTTGAAATTTTTAAAAAATATACTTGAAATACATTATTACCATAAATTATACTTTACCAACTTAAAAAGAGGTTTGTTATAAATGTTTTTATAATTACCGAAGCAATATTTGAAATAATTAATTTATAAGCAGTCTCACACTAAAATAAACGAAACAAATAAATCAAAAATTGGAACTTTTCAAAGAGGAAAGAAATTATAAATTTCACTGTTATTTTCATCAAATATCTATATATATATAAAAATGAATGTATCTTTGTTTCTTTCTTTCTTTCTTTGTTTCTTTCTTTGTCCTTTATACACTCCTAGGCCCTTTGACCTATCTGGACCAAACTTTGCAGAATTACTCTTTAGAACCCTGCGAAAAAGATAGGCTACCTTAGAACCCGGACCCCTCCCCCCAAGGGGTTGAAAAGGGGTAAAACCCCTGAAAAACCCAATATCCACCTGGTGGAGAAAATGAGAACTACACAAATATTGTGTAAAGTGAAAAATTCTCTCTCCTAATTAGAAGATTAGAAGATTTAGAAGATTAGAAGATTAGAAGATTTCACCCAAGTCAATTGCAAATAAAAAAAATTCGCTCTCCTATGGGGGGCAGGGACACTCCACTCGGGTGGGGGGATGGCAACACAAGGGCCTAAGTGTCCCACCCCCGACCGACACCGGACCTTATATTTAGGGCCCCTCCTCGGGCCCCCAAGTCAATTGCAAAAAAAGAAAAATTCGCTCTCCTATGGGGGGCAGGGACACCATACTTGGG
>JAFIDM010124776.1:4014-14632 GCA_023159025.1 Thereuonema tuberculata | reverse complement strand
GAAGAGAAGAATTCAAGAACTCTGTCTGCGGACTCATAGTACTAAATTCTCGAATTCGAGATAGAACATATATATTTAGATGTAGCTTAAAACTCATGTGATGTATCTAGATTATTGATTCTGGAATTTCTAATAAGAGTTTAGAAAGATAATTTTATTTCGAGAATTTAAGAGAATAGGAATTATTCAATTTTGTTCGATAAATTTTAGTAACCAAGGATTAAGTGATTTTAGTATTTTTCCATGTGTGTAATTAATGCGAGTTAGATTAATCATTTAGTGATACAGGTTTAAATTGTTCTCAAATGGAAATATGAGTCATTAATATATCTTGAATTAGAATAAGATATTAAATGTTATCGTAAAGTTTACATTTCCATGATATTCGAGATAAATGAATGCATTAGAATTTATGATGTTGTACTTGATTCATGATGACTGAATTGAAAGACTATTTTCAGTAGTTTTAATAATTCTATAATGCACGAGCTGTAAACTAGTTGTTTTATTTATTGAACATATTCTAATTTAAGTACGTAAATGAATGCATTAGAATATCATTTAAGATTCTAGCTAATTGTTACCTGTATTAATTCTTGTTTGATGAATATAAAGTTTTTCCATGTTCTAGTATTTGAGTGTCATTTGGTAAATTCTAATAATACTCTGCCAAATCATTTAAATTTCTTTTCACTGTTGTAATGGGTCCTTTTCAGATTCTTTTCTGACATTATAGATTAGATCAACAGTAACAAACTTCAAAGAAATTATTAAAAAATTAAATCAATTTCATATAAAAAATCAAAGATTTCAAAACATTATAATATACAGCTAATATAATCTTCAAAAAATAATAACTGACTCAATTATGTTAAAACAGAATTTATAAAGTATAACGGTTGATCTTTTCTCATGAGGGAATTCTTTATTTTTCTATTATATATAATCATTTTCAATCAACTTTTTTTTAAATAAACAATTAATAACAGAAAATATCACATTTGAATTTATAGAATATCCCTGATTTATTTGGACCTTTCTTAGATTGCGAACAATGAGATTGACAGGTATTTTCTTTCCGTTAGGACGCAGTAAAACTATGCTTACTATGTGTCCGGGATTAGCCCGGACAGTCCTGGTTTTTGAGTGCTGTCCGGAGTAATTTCCGAGGTTACAAAAATGTACGGGGTTTGAGAATTTTATGACTAGGGAGGATTTTTTTGAATTTTAGACCTAAGTTCGATATAGCGTTTTTAAAAATTCCCTTACGGCCGTGCCTCTGGGAGTCGACCTTGGAGCAAGCGCTGACGCCGAAGGGGAGGCATGGCGACCGAAAGCATGACATCGCCACAACTTTTCACTTAGTCATTTGGCAACACAAGAGGGGCAATGTATTTATGTTGTTTTCGTGTGTGAAGTAACTCATATACACGTTTTTGATCATTTTAACTATTCGTTTTTTGTCTGATCGTTTAGCAATTGGCAAAAGAAAGTGGGTTTCATGTTAACCTGCAACAGGAATGAACGTGAATGAACGTGAATTCTAAAGTAGAGAATTTTCTGTTGTACATAAAGGAAAGGGTGATAATGAAAACCATGTGAAAACAACCAAACATAGGAGTGCTATTAATGCTACTGCTTCAGCAAATATCAGAGATTTTTTTAAAATAAAAGACGGGAATCCGAATAACAGTGATCTGGAGTGTACTGCTAAACAGGCTACATTTTCATACCACACTGCTAGCCACAGAATCAGTTTCAAAACATCAGACTACGCATCTAAAAAGTTATATGACCCAAAATTTTCATCTGCTAGAACCAAAACCGAGGAAATTATTGATAATGTTATTTCGCCATTCATATTTGATTATGTGTTTCGCTTTTTGCAAAACATTAATAATGTAACTTTAACGATGTGACTTTAACAATTAACTTTAACGCTTAAACAGAAGTGAAGTAAAACTTGTTCCGATTGTTGTAGAATATTTCAGCCCGGAGGAGGGAATTCAAGTTAAATTTTTAAATTTCGATTAAGTGTCAGTTGAGCTGCTAAAATTTTGACTCAGTATGTTTTACAGTGTTTGAAAAAATACAAATTACTATGTAACTATAAGTTGGTTTGTACTATTGCTGCTAACACTAACAGCAATTTTGGTGATGTGAAGAGAAAGCAGAATGAAAATGTGTTCAGGAAAGTTCAAAGTGATTTAGATAGACCTATTTTAGGAATTGGTTGTTCAGCTGAACCAATTTTATTGCACACAATTCAGTAGAAACAGCATGTCATTCTCTACCCCTGGACATAGAAGTATTGTTATAAAAATTTATAAATATTTTCACATATATACAGTAAGAGTAACGAAACTTAAAGAGTTCTGTGAATTTGTGGAAACAGATTACAAAAAAGTATTATCTTAAATCAGCACAAGATTCCTTAGTTCGTTACTTGCAATAGTAAGAATTATTTCTATTTTTGATGGCTTAAAATCATTCTTCTTATCTTGTCACAAATGCCCAAAAGTATTATTTGATGTTTTTGAAAATCTAGAAAGTGAACTGTTTTTGAAATTTTTTATAAGGTACTCTATAGTTATTTAATAATGTAGTTCTGAAATTGGAAGCTAATTCTATCACAGCAATAGAAGCATTTCAGAAATATTATGAATTAATTTATCAACTTCATTTAAGAAAAACCCACAAATTTATACCATCTTCTGCCAAAGAATTGCTATTCACTCTAAAAGAAAAAATAATGTTCAGGGACAAAAATTCTTCTCAAGCGTAGACAATTTTTTTTCTAGTATCCAATACGTCGAGTTGTGGAGAACGAGTTTTGATAAAGTTAGTAAATTTCAGTGGATAAATTTACGAACTCAGATTGCCTGGTCTCATTTAGTAGAGAGTGCACAAATTGTTACTGAAATTATAAAACATTCCATAAATTTGTTTTAATTCATCAAATTCCTGTAAATATTGATGACATATTTGATGAACGTACATTGTTGAATAAGGTAATTCAAAACCACAGGGTAGGTTGTGGTTATTGTATGATGCAAAATTTCTAAAATTGTTGAGTTTGCGATGTCTTTGTCTGCAACTTCTGCTCCAATTGGGGTAGACTTTCAGTATCTAATGTTAAACCTCTGCTAAATGCGAAAATTAATTCAAAATTTTTTTGTTGTGAACTTTATGATGTAATTAAAACAAAACAAACCATTTCTGAAAAAAAAAATCATGACTAGTGAAAAATACAACTGAAGAAATAAAGTTTAATATTTCAGGAAACTTTAATTCAGACTTTTGAGTAATTTCAAAAATATGTCCTGGGTTGGACCCCCCAAAAATATGGTAAACCTAAATAAAAGTGAATAATTCTAATTAAAATTCATTTCTCCAAGTTGTTCCTTGCTCTAAAAAACTACGAAAAGACGACAACTTTCGATGCAGAAAACGATTACGAACTAAAAAATGGATTGGAAATATGGTCAGTTAATCCTTGGATGTAATCCATTCAGTGGCATTTCATTTGATATAATTAAAGTTTGATTCATCTCTAATCAATTATGTAGTTATTTAAATTTAATATAATTTAGTTTTTAAAAAGAGAAAAAATTTGTATCGTTATCTACCAGCAGAAAATTTTATTTGAAAATAATGTAGGTTTTGTTTTGTTTTTTTTCATTTTATTTAAAATTTGAAAAAAAAGCCAAAAGAGAATAAAAAAATGAAATTTTAAAAAGAAATCTATAAACGTTCTTTTATTTAATTCTGTTTTGATTTTGGAATGAAATAATTATGCTATTAGATGAAGAAAAATAGAAATATGATAGTTATTGCCAAAATTTTAAATATTTTCTGTCTCCTTTGCGTCTCCACTGTGGATTAATCGAGATCAAACGAGACAGCGGATTAATTTGATGGCTACAAAATTTCATTTGAAAATAATGTAGGTTCAAAGAACGCAACATATTATCAAATATAAATGGCCAAATAACTTTAACAATAATTTGCTCGGTTTTGGTTCTAGCAGATTAAAATTTTGGGTCATATAACTTTTTCACCAGTTTAGATGGTTTGAAACTGAGTTCGTGTCTAGTATTGTGGTATTAAAATATAGCCCCTTTAGCAGCACATTTCAGATCACTTTTAATCGGATTCCCAATTTTGGTTTAAAAAAAATCTCTTATTTTTGCTTAAGCAATAGTATTAATATCACTTCTATGTTTGGCTAAGCATAGAACTATGTTTTCACATGGTCTTCAATATCACCCTTTCCTTTATGAGCAACAGAAAATTCTCAGTTCATAGTGTGCAATAAACACACTATGTAATTGCTATTGTCATTTCACAATTTCAAAACTTTGTATTCATGTTGCAGGTTTACGTGAAACACACACTTTCTTTTGCCCATTGCTAAACGATGAGAAAGCCGTGCTGGCGTGGTCGTGCGGTCTGGGTGGCGGCCAGTGCGCCAGTACCTGGGTTCGAATCCCGGCAGTGGCATGGCTGTTTCAATTTCCTTTCCTGTGTTGTCCAGCCTCATCTTCACTTTCTCTTCGGTCTGACGTCATTCCTTAATGGCGTCCTGGGGAAGGCCACGGGAAACCACCCCAGTATCTTTCCCTTGAAATTCTAGGGAGTCTGCTAGGGTTCGCCATCTTGGGAACACTAGCGCTCTCTGGAACACGGAGGCTTCGGATACGAAGCGCGCACTTCGGTGCATACCGGCCATACATACATATATAAACGATGAGAAAAACACGAATAGAGATAAAATGATCAAAAACTTGTATACAAGTTACTACACACATGAAAACAATCTAAATACATTGCCCTCGTTGTGTTGCCAAATTACTAAGTGAATAGTTGTGGCGGAACCGGTAGCCACGCCTCCCCATCGATGTCAGCGCTTGCTCTAAGGTCAACTGAGAGTGGTACGGCCGTAATAGAATTTATAAAAACGTGATGTCGAACATGTAGGTCTAAAATTAAAAAATTCTCCATAGTTACAAAAATCTCAAACCGCGGAAATTTTTGCAACTCCGGATATTACCCGGACAGCTTTAAAAAACCAGGAGTATTCGGGCTCATCCGTAAGCGTACTTTTACTACGCCTTAACGGAAAGAAAATACATGTCAATCTCATTGTTCGCAGTTTAAGAAAACTCCAAATAAATCAGGGATATTCTATAAATTCAAATGTGATATTTTAATTTACTAATTGTTTATTTAAAAAAAATGTTAATTCAAAACATTCTTTCTCATTATTAAGTCTTCAGTTAAGGAAATTACTTTATTTTATAATGATTAAATATAATAGAAAAATAATTAATTTCCTCATGAGAAAAGATCACCATTATAATTTGTAAATACTTTTATAACATATTTGAGTCAGTTATTCTTTTTTGAAGATTATATTTAACTGCATATTGTAATCTTTAGAAATCTCTGGATTTTTAAATGAAATTAATTTAATTTTTTAATAATTTTTTTAAGTTATTTATGAAATTTGTCCATGATTTTCAATTTTTAAATACAGTAAAACTTCGTTAAGTCGTCACCCGGATAAGTCGTCACTCCGTTTAAGTCGTCGATTTCCTTTGGTCCCGACAAGGTCTCATACGCAATAATGTAAAATAACCCTCCTTTACCCGTCACCAAATTTAATTCTACTCCGAATAACTCGTCACCCTCAAAAATGGGCAATCTTTCTTCTCCATTTTGCAAGCCATCGCTTGAATTTTCAGCCCCACCCCTTCACTTTAAGAAAGCCAAGCATTTAAGGGGAGTTTTCGACCATGCCTGTCACTTCATTCCCTTCCCAGCCCTTCGGAGGATTTGGGTTCTTGGAATCTCGCTGCTAATCATTCAAAGCACACTTCTCACTGCAACTCTGTCTAATGTAGACGTTTTTCTTGACCGCTCCTGAGTGTGACTTCATTTCATAGTGAGTAAGCCCCGCTGTAAGGGCTATTTTTTTCTCTTCCAATTTCGAGGTTCGATTACGTTTGGAACAAGCCAGGGAAACGAAACCTTACCTCGTTATATTTCAAAGAAAAAAAAGACTTAATTGCACTTTTTGAAAAATCAAATGTTTCGAAAACAGCTTTTGCCAAAGAACACCATATTCCCGGGACTACATTAAACGATATTCTTTCATCGAAACAAATAATTGAAGAAGCTGACTGCAAAGACAAAAGAAAGAGAATGAGGAAATCGAAGTTTGACGAGATCGAGGAGGTTTTAGTTCGAAGGCATGCCAGATCGCAAAATGTGCCGATTTCTGCCGCGATTCTCAAAGAAAAAGCCATGCTAAAGAGGTGAACATTGAAGATTTCGGCGACAGCAATCGTTGACTGGAACGTTTCAAAGACAGACATTGCCTTTCTTTTAAAACGTTTTTTTTTTATATTTTCCACTCATTTATTTGCATATATTGATTTCTGAAAATATTGTTTTTCTCACCGAATCCTACAGTAATTCATGAAAATACTGTAGTTCAGTGTTTTTTTGTTTGTTTGTTTTTTTTCAAAAATTCCCACTCCGCCTAAGCCGTCACTCCGGTCAAGTCCTCAAAAATGTTTGGTCCCTTCAGTGACGACTTAACGAGGTTTTACTGTCTCTACAAAAATCCTCAGCCGTAACAACAATTGTTAAGATTTTTAAAGACTGTCATAACAACATTGGTAAAAGTTGGTATTCTGTAAGCTGTGTTGTTATAGTTTGACTTCCGGTTTACATGTATCGTTAAGACCAGGACTGCCCACTCGATAAATGCACGTTTTGCGATTGGAATTTTTGATATTTACGTAATGCGCATGCGTGCAACCATAGCCAAGAATGATCACAAAATCATTTACCAGGAATAATGAACGATCATGAACCACGAAATTTTCGTTAAAATGAATCACGGAAAGATATCAAAGGCTGCAAAAATGCAGGGCTTTCATGACCTGTAGAAATGTATTAAAATATATATTAATTACATTGATAACATAATTTCTGCCTCATTCATATATGTCTGACAGAAAATAAACAGGAATTACGCTATAACGTACATTGATACATGGCCCCCACAAAGGTGGGGGAGAGGTCAATTGGTCCCTCAGCACCGGGGCCCGGCTGTTTCTTTTGGTTGTCAATTTGGAGATTTTTTGTTTTGGTTGTCAATTTGGATTTTTTTTTTTATTTATTTTTAATTTCTGGTTGGCAATTTGGAGATTTTTTTTTTTTGTTTTTAATTTCTGGTTATCAAGTTGGAGTTGTTTTTTGTTTAATTTTTGATTGTCAAGTTGGAAATTTTTTTTTTTGTAATTTCTGGTTGTCAAGTTGGAGATTTCTGTTTTTGTTTTTAAGGTTGTAAATTTGGAGATTCCTTTTTGGTTTAGTCTTCAGGTGACCTCGGCACTTTGGAGTATACTTGGGGTAGCCCTTATCTAACAAAAGTCTGGCCATCCCTGCTATAGAAGTATAAAATCATGTAGTATTTTCGCGATATTTTTGGCTAAGAATTTATGATTTTGTTCATAACAGGGGGGAAGGAGGGGGGGGAGGCCCGGTATTGCATTTGGTACTGGGTCAGGAATTTGATGTGTGGGGCCTGCTTACAAAGGTACTTATTTACTATCTGCTCTCAAATTAGAATTAATTACTGCTGCCTACAACAGGAACAATATTATGCACTTTACAATAAATTTTACAGTACATTATAAAATGAACACACAGATTGTCTACAATTAAAATTACTGTAAAGGGATATGGCAGAATGTTGTATGGTTGAATGTTTTAAATGATGATTTCGATGCATTCATACAACATCCACCATACGGAATGTAGAAACGAAGAACTGTGTAATAAGTACATGATTAGTGAATTTAATTATAGCTGTAAGTAATATGTTGTAAACATACCAACACATTTTCCTTTATTAGCATAAGACATGTCTATTTTTACACGGACTGATGATCATATTTTATGATATGTCAGTAACATATAGTGCTTACCGTATGGTAAGGTGTAATTAATTTGATGATTAATATGTTTCATGTGATATCATGTTTATATGAAAGGGACAAAAACAAAAAAATATAAACTTTCAGAAAATATTTATTGTGCATATTAAGTTAATACACTATGTTATGCATGTGAATGTTGAACAACAGTTGACACAATCAAGTGTTACAAGTATGACATAATAGTTTAATATGGCTTAGTAGTATTTTGAAGCAACTTTTATCAATGTAATAGGCAGTTTTAATTTCTTTCTTTGTGAAAAATATTAACAATGCTATTTTAACAAAAGTATATAGGTTTTTTCAATTACCATATCATATACTACACAGTACATTACATTACACTTTTTACAGTTATTAGACTATGTAAACTACATAGTCTAATCATATTACATTGTAAGGTTTTGAATTGGAGACGTATTTATTTGCAATCAGTATTTAATAGGTGGGCTGAAATCATGGCTTAACACAGTATGGTTTGGCTTTTCAGATTTGTATATATCGATATGTCAAACATAATTGTGAAAGTAATGATTTATTGTGACATACCAGCATTCTTTTGTTTGATATTACAATTAATAGGAATGTGTCAAGAGGATTCATGAATTCTGCAAGTGCCACAGACAGATAAACAACTGTTATGTTATAGTAAGGACAAACTTACTAACATAATCTTCTCTCATAACATATAGGGATTACACAAAACTTGCATAAAATTTACTGATAACTATCTTGACATGAATTTATGTAAATGTAGAATGACATGAATGTTCATTGGCATGTCCTAGCCATAATGATGCTGTACTCAAATTTAATACTGAAACGATTATCCATCGTTAGGTAAAGTATTGCCTGATGACTCGACCTCAACATGACATCTGCCCTGCAACATGACATCTGTATATTGTTCACCATCAGCTGTGAAATTAAAAAAAACCATTTTCATTATTATATAAGTAATAGCTTTCATGTATTGATATGATATATTATTATTATTATTACTAGTTGACCCGTGCGAATAATTCGCACCAAAAAAACCACCTTTGAGAAATAATAAACAAATCCAACAGCTGTCGTACGTTAGTTAAACACATTGTCAATAGCTGGCGCCTTTTCCATTTTTATAAAAAGGTTGACCCTTGCGAATAATTCGTATGGTATATTGAAATAATTCGCTATATTAGTATACTGGAATATTTACATGGTATATTGTAATAATTCGCATAATTCAGACACCGAATGGTAATGTAGAAATACATTATTGAACAGATTGCCTTCTACATTTTTATAAAAAGATTTTTAAATAAAGTTTTTTAGCGAAACCATCAATTTTAAAGAATTTGTTTATTTTTTTGTCATTAACGGTGAACGTAATCTTCAAAATGATATCTCAATCATTTGATTTTGATGAAGTATTAAGGGAACTAAACAAACAAACAAAAAAAAAAACTTTTAAAAAATAATATATGAGAAATTGACAAATTTTTGTTTTTTTATTCTAATAAATCGTAATTTTTATTAAAATATAATTTTTTTTATGTGTTCTTATTAAATAAACGATGGAAAATCATTTTAAAATGCATTTTTATTCAAAAAAGGATATATTTGAATTACGACGCTGCAGTGTTTCGGTTTCGAAAAATAAGTCGCTTCTGTTAAAGCGTTTCTCCATTTTTATAAAAAGGTTTTTAAAATTAAGTTTTTTAACGAAAGCATTAACTTTAAACAATTTGTTTATTTTTCGTCAGTAGCGGGGAACGTAATCTTCAAAATGATGTCCCAATCATTGATTTTGATGAAGTATTAAAGGAAATATGGCGTTCAGACAAAAATACACCTTTGAGAAATAATATATAATGATCATTATTATTAGGTCTATTAGTGATGGCTACCATAAATTTATATGTTATCAATGCTATATGTCTGGTTGTGTATAACACTGATTATCAACACTGCACAGTACTGCATAAATTTGTGGGAATTACTGACCAAACATGATAATTTCCTCTACTAACTAATCCAAAGTTTAACATAACCCTTATTTTCAATATCAGAAATTCATATGCTGCACACTTTCATTACTATTTCAAATGTGATGATTGTTTGATATTTGTATATTTGTTAAACATATATCAATGTTGATTTACCTATGTGTGATTTGTTTTCAATGATTCTAAGTTATGCTTGTAAATGATGTTTTGCATAGTACATTTGAATTGTTGGATTTTCATCTTTCATGGAAACTATGCTTTATATATCTGTGTAATTTATTCATGTATTTATATTTACTTAGCATGATTACTGCAACACATATCATGTACATAATGGCTGTGTTTTTACACATAATTAACTACCTCGTGTACATCTTCCGACTCGTACATAATAGGTTCATCCCATATAACATTTATTGATATCAGGAAGTTATGTAGGACAGCACAGGCATTTATAGGGTTTTTTGTGTATAAAGTGCCAGATGCCTATAAATTCTTAAATATGGATCGAAATGAGTCCACATTTGGAGGGATAATCAAGGAGACATGTAGAATTAAAACAATTCCGCAAGAAATTCCCAACTTGCCCTAAAAGTTGTTATTGCAGCCCTAGAA
>JAFIDM010124647.1:0-16182 GCA_023159025.1 Thereuonema tuberculata | reverse complement strand
TTCTGCGACAATGTCGCGCCGTCGCTTGATGTTCTGCTTTGGGGCTGAGTTGTATCCAATCTTCGTACTTTTAACTATGCGAATGGCAGCAGTTATGAAGGATACATGTTTTATGAAGGATACTTTCATTAACACATTACCTTGTTGCAATCCATTTCGTTATTTAAAATTGTCTTTCCATCTAAATGGAAACGCCATTTTCTTTTCTTTTTTCCCTCTATTTGTATACAGAAATATCGAAGAAAAAAAATTCTTATTATATTATAATTCATATTATAATTATTTACTGCAAAGCAAACTTTAAATTATAACAGGACAGCAAATTGTATTTTCATTAAACAAAAATACAATTATTAACAGACCATATATCAGATTCACTCGAAAGGAAGTCCTATCTTCACATCTGATTGAAATCTTATTCAAGTTACATCAGAAAGAGAATCACAATGGAAAGAGAACCACAATGTTACACGATCATAACAACCACTTCATTGCGTGACTCATTATGCACTCTGACTAAATTACTGAGGTTATGCAAAAATAAATAATAACAATGTAACAAGAACAATTCTTATATAGGAACAATTATATCATGCAAGAATTATACATTTATTTTAATCTTTATTATGGTGATATTTTGTCAACACGTAAAACTTTTACGAGTCTACGTCAGAAATAAATTATAGCCTAGAGTTACGATATACGGTATTATTTCAAACTAAGGTAGTATGTGATTGTATGCCTGTATAAAAATTAACTTTCTTATTTTCATTATGCTACAATAATATCTGAAGTTTTTTGTTTTGTTTTTTTAAGTTTTGATTTTAATTAATTTCTATCTATCAACTTTCCCAATGTAAAAAAAAAAAATTAAAAATATTATTGACGATTTATTGACGGTTTTAATTATTAATTGTTTATTACAATGCAGCTTTAAGTTGCATTATAAGCAGCAATTGCAGTAGGTCGTTTTTTGTTTTGTCTTTAAAAAAAAAAAGGCAGGCGAAATTGATCTGAATTTTTTGTGAAAAAAAAAAAAAACTTACAATGAAGCTCTCCAAGACAACCGATGTAGTTGGCACAAATCCTATTGCAACTCAAATGTCAAAGGATAAAAATAATGGCAGATGCTTTCTCTGGGTGGATCAATGGTCGTAGTGGACAGGCATTCGCTCTATCTGCAGCAAATCTGGTCATTCAGTGTTTACAGGCATTTTAAATAGCTAAGATGAGGACAACTAAATTCTCGTTATCTACAGATTTTACAAAAGTAAAAAATAATTATATTTATTATAATAAGTCTTATAAAAATTAATTATATTTATTATGAATTATTATTTATTTATATATAATAATATGTATTACTGAAATATAACGTATATTACTGAATATACGTAAATATAATACGTATATTACTGAAATATAATAATTAAATCAAATAATATAGATAAATAATAATATAGATAAATACATTCTTGCCTGATGGAATCAAGGGTTGTCCAATTTCCGATTTGTAGTTTGGCAACGAACTACTAAAACTGCAACATATCAAGTCTTACATTCGTAGTAGCCTTTCCAGTCTCATTGAAATTACCGTAGTTACACGTGAATCACTTTTCTAGTGATAAGAGTTTGAAAGTTCCGTTGTTTACAGACAGAAGTTGTAGACCTCGAAGATGATAGCCAACAAAAAGCTTACAGAAATCCCGCGTAACCAAACACAAACAAAATAATTCAATATCGTTGCTACATCTATCTTTTTTCATAGTCAACGTTAAGAGTATAATAATCCAATCCGAAGAAAATGGAATCTATCTATATTTGAAAGTCAGATCAATCTACCAAATAAGATGGAAAGATGTGTAACTTTTGATTACTTTCCAAATATGTCTATTCCGAAGCTGACAGTGAAGTGGTGCCAAGCCTGTCATAACCTGAATCCTGTCAAATCGTTCAGGTGATATTCATTATTGATATGTTTAGAGGTTCCTACAACTAACTTCTCTTCGATTCTATAATGCTAAACAAAACTATCAACTGAGTATGTAGCTTTTGCTACAAACATATGCAATTCTATTTGCCACCTTGTTTTTCGTTGATAGGAGTATCAGAGCAAAGATTTCATCGTGTCAACTTTAAAAATTACGTTATTAAACTTAGGAAATATATGGGTAAAAATTAGATACGTGGTTAAAATGAAACACAGAAAAATATTGGAAAAAATTTAAGAAATATGCATTTATTAGTTTTTAATTCACTTACTGTTAACTTATTATTGACAACAAAATCACTTTTCATACACTTAAGTAGATATTATAGCTTTAATATAGAATTTTTAAAAGTGGTATGCCAAGAAAATGAACAGTCTGACAGGAAAATGACGTCCCCTGACAACCGAATGACAAGATACAGGATAATGATCACTCCCATTCTTATTAATTGGAAAATGAAGTTCAATCAACTACTAACATAATTAAACTGTAATGTCTTACTATAAAAGAACAATATGAAGGAAAATCAACATAACAAAGCCTCTGATAAATCATAATCTTTAAAGAAATGGAACAATGAATGTGATTTTAATTTGGAGCAGGAAAATGACTAGTAGTATAGTCGCCGCTACAAAACCTCTGAATATTATCAAATTACATATTAGCTTACATTTTAGTCTTCATGTTATGTTCTACAACATATAATAATTATTTTTAACCCAGATTTCATTTTGGAAAAACAATATTTTAAATTATAGTGAACTGAAGGTGCGAACATGGAATTTTCGGCCGGCAGGAAAATGACTTTTCATATTCGGCCTTGAAATTTTAATGCCTAATTTTTATTTTTTTTATCTTAAACATATTTGATATGATTAAGAAGGAGATATTATAAATGTTTTAAACATTTAATTTCAAAAATAAACAATTTTTTCGGGTTATAAATGTTGGGAATTAGATTTAGCCACTTTTCTAATTTTTACCCATATATTAGTTATTACATTTTTATTTCACAGATTTATTTCACTGGAGTTTTGTAAAGATCTTGCATAAAGGTCATTTACAGCGAAATACGGTTGATTTACTTTGTTGATATTTCTAATGGAAGAACATTAATGCACATAAAGAGGCCTATTTATGATTTCCTCTTTTTTTCCATTACTAATGAGGCACAATTAACGCTATGGACATTGCTGTTTATTGCTGATATAATTAGCAGAATGTCACTAACTGATCTGAGCCGTTAAAGCTACGATCCTTAATCCCAATATCATTGGGAGCATTATATTTTCAATTCTGAGGTTTGATACACAAGATATTAGGGGAAGCATTAAGATAAAAGCACAATTAAAAATAACTTAAGCTGACAGCACGATTTCACCGGCATTTTTAATTGGCGTAAGGAAAAGACAATTTGCATGTCGAATTTCACTGGTTCAAAGGATATTAGGGAGGGATGTTTTCTTTATGATTAATAGATTTTTTTTTTTTTATTCCCGCATATCTTTCAACTTATTTTTTCTACTACAAACACAGTTAAGTTTTATGGTTTTACTGGAGTCTGGTATTTCCTATGTCTGGATTATTGTGATCCAATAATCAAATTGCGTAATAACTTTGTTAAATAGTAATTAATTGGTCTCTGTCTTTGCCATTAATTTTGTGGCTAAAAGCCACAAAAAGATTGTCTGGAAAGAGGTTAATTGGATTAAGAAAGTTTCTGAGCAATACCTTAAGAACGAATAGATTTTCATAACATTGTTCATTTAAACATTCAGAATTCGTCAACTTTAGTGTCAATGAATGACACGAAAGTTGTTCAGCTTATGATACAAGTAACAATATTCTCTGTTTGTTTCTATATCAGATGGAGGCAAGGGGTCACTCAGTTCTGATAAAAGGAAGCCGTGGCTTAAAGGCAAGTGGACATCTAACTGACCTCTCGATCCCTACTTCATCCCATGGTTGCGAAACGTCTGGAACCTTCCCTCAAACGATCCAGTGGGTCTTCACCTGACCTGTGAAGGCCTGTTTAAGCCTTTGTTTTCGTGTAAATATTTCAAATTGGAAATTGAAAATGACGGTTTCCTGGGTTGGTTTTTTTTTTTGTTTTCTTTACTTTCCTTTATTTTGATCAATTCATGATTTCAGAAAATCAACATTTGTTTGTTTCCTCCGTTGATAATGAAATTCAACCAAGAGTTGTGAAATCGAGAGATTATATCACAGTTAGCGCGGAGATCATCTTATGGAATCGAACAAGGCAAACAACTGATTATTAGTGTACATGTTAAGTGAAACCAAAGTACATGTTTCGATTTTGGCAACTTCCTCTAAGACAGGGAAGTGACCGCAGATCGAAACACCCATTTTTCCCCATCTCTACAAGTCATAAAGATTAGAGTAAGGTTTGACTCATGTATGTTCGACTTGTAGTTGGGCTATAAAAGTGGTGACAGACGGACAGAATGGACGTAAGAGTTTCCCACTTTACACTTTCGTGTACGGAATCGCTAAAAAAAAAAAAAAAAAGGACTTTATCCATTCGTAAGATCCCGCAATAATAATTCATCATAATTCTGAAAAATCCAATTGAAGTTGTATCAGTAAGAGTCAAAATAAAGGACATGTAATATTATTAAAAAGTTTTACTAATAATAACTTTCAATTTTTGAATAATAAAATAAACAATAAGAGATCGTTTAACATATATTATATCGTTTTAAATAAAGAATAGATATAATTTGTAATTAACACCCTGGATTTGAAGAATTCAGTGTAGTATTTCAGTGGGTCTAGTAATTGTAATAGTAATAGAACTGATTCAAATATTGGAATATAACAGAACTGTGCAATTGTAAAACCCTAATGTGTAGAACTATTTCGCAAAAACGGAGAAGTGATATGTGAAGGGCCGACGATAGATGGACTCCGAACAAAATAAAGCCATTATTACTGATAAGTTTAAAACGCTAGTAATGTAACTCAAGCGAAACTGAAAGTATCTGACAATTAAGCAATCGTTACTGTAATAGAAAGGAAACTGCTTCGCAATTTTATATATATGTACATCGGAGGCGAACTGAATTATATACGTTACTAGCTGTATCCGGCATGCGTTGCAATGCCACTCAAAGAAAGAAAGTGTTTGTGTTTTAATTCTGTTTATTGAAGTGCTTTTGGATACACAATATTTTCTTTTGCCGTCTGGTGCACACACGAATAAATCAGAAGGTTTTCCGACGCATGAGCAGACCACCTACCGAACCCTGTACTTTGTTGATGGTCATTGCAAATGCGAGTCGCACCGGAAACTGCAAACGTTGAAACCGGAAATATACTCATTTGTTGCAACAACTCGCGCACCAGATATTGTAAAATGGTTCATTCAGAAACCTTCGCGGGCGTGCGCACAACAACTCACCAAAGTTTCATTGCAATCTGATGAATGGAATAGGAACGCATACGGGATAAACAAACAAAGAAAAATTCATTTTTATGTATTAAGAAGATTCAATTGACCACACTTTATTTAATAAACATTTGGGCAAACCCTGACAACATTGATCCTAAGTAAATACGCGCAATCGGATGATGCTTTAAAAAAAATGCTGTAGTTTAATTTTATCTTATTTTATTTTATTTTAGGTAAAATAATCTGTAGAGGCAGTCTCGAGTCTTGGAATCAAAATAGCTGGTAGCTTGTTTAATCCAATCCCAGCAAATCAACTTTGCGCTATCGTCCTTCACAGTGAGCGGAAATTATAGAATATGCTCAGAAATCGATTGGACAACATCTACTGTATCACAGAAGCTAATATTGCCAATGAGAGACCGCTATTCATTTTTAAAGGCTCTACGTGCTGCTGAATCAAGCGTAATAAGTGACCACTGCTGCTGTCAACATTTCACAGCCTACAGCATTTTATTTAATGCATTTCGTTGAAGTGTTGGGACTGATGTGGCTGTGCTCAGGTCAAACTAATAGAATCCTTTTCTTTTCCACTGAACACTTCCTAAATGTTATTTATTCCGAAGAAAAAAAAATAAAAATAACCAAAAAAATCCTGTTGCCCTTTAGATAAATTTCCAATAAAGATCAGCCTCTTGATATAAGTTTCCGATTATTGAACTCCCAAAGATAAACGTCCCTTCCTTCCCCTAAAAACAAAACATTCAATCCACGTATTTATTCTTATTCAGAAGGGTTACAGTTCGAACGTTTCATACTTCAAAGGCTAAAATTAATGGTCACAAAAGGACTTTGAGTTGCTTTCGCACAAACTTGGTCAGAAATAAAACTGTAATATCTCGAAAACTGTTGTTCCTACGAAGAAATTGATAAAGACCGATTTTGTAGCAAATTTAATGCTTTTAATTTTACAAATAACTGAGCTATTCAGAGAAACTGAAGTTTTGAACGTCTTTTTTCAAAATGGCGGCCGACAAATAATTTCCAAAATGCTTCTATATCCAAATGGTAAAAGCTATCTCCACACAATATTTCACGGTTGTATTCGCATGATTTTGACGCTCTATTGCTGAGACGAAGTGACACAGAAAGAGGAATAACAGCGGAAGAACGTAACAACAACACACATTTCAAACACGGAAGTTTTCAGGAATACATCGGAATAAGAAAGGTGAAAATTTGTCTGAAAACACAACTATTCCTTCATTAACAATGAGTCACTAAAAAATAAAATATTAAAAAAAAAAAAAAAAAGCCATTGAAAGTATTAAATTTCGATTTTAGCCACTGAATCAAGTTAAGATTAAGTTCATGGAAACTCCATGGTACGTGTAACATTTCGAGGTTTTTTTTTAGAAATCCTTGTTTACATTTAGTTGCATAATCGACGAAATTTAATTATTTCTTTATATTTTTTTAAAAGGGACAACCGAGGAACCATTAAGTTTCACCAAGTTCTTTGAGGCATAACTCAAAATTACAGTGTCACATTTCATTAATTGCACAACCAAAATAAAGTTTGCGGGATGAAAAGGTGAAATTTGCAAATAAATAAATAAATTTGAAGTTTTTTTGTATTTTCTTGGTGTACTTCTTGAACTACGCTATTTTAACACAGTGTCCTTCTCTTCATTTTCTTTCCTCGATGTTTCTTTTCTCCTCACCAGCCTTTGCATAATCAGTAAAATATAAGATGAATTCATTCTCTGTTCCTAAATCTGCAAACATCTACTACTTCGCAACTTTCCAGAAAAATGTTGTTATTTCTTCCTCATTTTAAACTTCTATTGATAAGCATCAAGATAAACATTATTAAAAGTAAGATCTGTAGAAGCCAAGGGGCATAGCCTTAGAATGATTAAAATACAGAATACAGTCAATATAGAAGCTATTCAGCAATCACTGAGTTTATCTGTACTTGCTTATGAAATTTCAGAGGTGTAACTATACAATATGCAAATAAAAATTTCAAGGAAGGAAGATATGTACATTGCAAATGCTGCACATCGCAATTGACGGACACTTTACAGTCAGATTACAAACTACGTGACGGTAAATGCAAACAGTTATTTAATACAGTATATTGTAGTTTTTATTTAAAGTCCAGATTATTATTATTATTATTAAGGAGACTTAGCATCTGATAGCAGCCTCATCCCTAATCTATTCAGGGTGTTTAATAAAGATAATTATAAAGAAATAGTAAACTATAGTAAACTGATTTGAGTAAGTATAGGCCAATGGTGGAACCAATCAAATACTTATTTAGTGACCACTTACCTTTCCATTATTATTAACGGACTGAATAAAACAACAAAGAAAATTAACAAAAACTAACAAAGAATAGATGTGGCCAGTGTTACGAGCCAAAATACTTAAAACGACGGCTGTTTCAATTTAACCTGACTACTTAGAATGCATAAGAGGACTGTTTTTTTAACTTCAAAGTTTAACATGAAAGCTTTCTTAATTCTTCAACTTAAAGAGAATTCTCACGAATTCTGCTGTGAGAATAACATCGAAATAGTAACGAATAACATCTGCGAGAAAGTTTGTACTCTCTGAAGCTATTTAAGTGAGGAGAGTTGAAATGTCGAAACATTATCGTCCTTTGATGTTTAAGCATTAATTAATTCTAATAGAAGCAGCAAGGAGAAAAATTCCAAATTTAGTGAAAGATAAACCAGTAAAGTAATAAAACTCAGGAAGTGAAAAATGAATCAATATCGTATTAATTAACACTTACAATTTCTATAACGATATTAAATAGATAAAAATTACATAATAATTATTAGGGAAAATTTTTCGTTGCAATCAATAATTCACTATATTAATCAAAGACTTTACGTCATTGTAAAATTTTGTCTAAGTTCAAATACTTATATATTTATAATATTAAAGCTATTTTTAAGATGCGTGGTCTTTAACAACTGAAATGATAAATTAAAAATATAAATTAAAGAAATAAAATAGTTTGATAAAGTCGAATTATCTTTCCGAAAATTTGCGTAAAAAGCATATTTTTAAATATTTATTTATGTTCTAAGAGTGATGAGGTATTATTTATAACGAAACAAAAGTATAGAAAAAAAAATTAAAATGAAAATGGATTTAAAGCAATATATAAATAATTACAGTCCTGAAGGGTAGTTTTCTCTATTCTTGTGTTCTTTTCTGCAGTATTTTTTTTTTGTAAACTGTCGTAATTTTAAAGACAAACACACATTGAAATGCAAATACAGGATGACTACAATTTAATCACCTGATTAAATAAAGCTCTGGAAATAGTTTATCGTAATGAGGAAAATAAGACACTAAATTTTCGATGCCTCGTAAGAAAACTACTTTTTTTTTCCCTTTCTGTTATTGCAGAAATTCAAAAACTAATTCAGGTCATCGATTGCATTTTTAATTTTCTGTTTATCTTCAGTTGCCTTTTTTTGCCATGGAATTCAAAATAAAATTAAAGGCAAAAGAGCAATGTGGAGTTTTTCAGTCACAAACGAAGTAAAAACGCGATCTAACAACAACACCGATTCAGTTGTGGGTGGCCATCGGTCAGAACACGTGTGACTGGAAAAATGACATCATTGTTATCGATTAGAGGATCTAATTTTAATTAAACGAGCAGTTTATATAAATAACTCCCCGCCTAAAATAAATTAGAGAATTAGACAAAACTATTCTACGAGAAAATAATGAGGTGTTAAGGGTAAATCAATTATTCCTAAGGATTAGGAAACAAAATTAAATGGGTAGAAAACGGCTTCATTGAGCTTGAAATATTCCAAAATTATTTTGCCTTTTTTTTTATCTCGGAAATAAAACATCATTTATTCCGTAGCAGGGAAGTAGTTTTAATTTAATGAGTTTAATTTCCTCTTTGTTCTTTTAGGGTAGTTCACCTTGACTATTTTTTCCTGCGCTTCGGTACTGAAATTAATTTTTCCTAATTCTTCGGGAATAATAATAATAAGCATAAAATAATGTTGAACTGTTGTTCAACTCTCCGTGATATTATGAAAATAATATTTCGCTTAGCGAGGATCTGTTCCTAATAAAATGGATGGCTAAACGAAATGTAGGTGTAAGGAATAGTTCAATACAGAAAAATACGTTCCACAGATTAAGTCAATTTTAACCTTATTAAAATACAATTCGAAGCTAATCAAAAACATAGACTAATTACAGTTTATATATAAATTTAAAATGTAATAAATTTTATTTAATCACTTAATCTCATAAACAATAATTTACTTGTTTGGTGATTTTCTATGCTGTTGATCCTCCTTCTGTCTTGACTTCTGACTGCATCGGCTGTTAATTATCAACTGTAAGTTCTTTACCATGCCGCAATTCTCAATACAAGAAAAACAACAAGATCTCCTTGCTTGCCAGGCGGAACATCAGAAAACTGATTCTGTCTGCGAGTTAATAATATCTGAGCAATATTGTGTTGTAATAGAAGCGTATAGCTCTGCCACTCATACCTATACACTGTCCGGCCACTCAAAACAGCCTGAATTCGTCGAGGCATGGTTGAAGAGTTGTTGTGAGCATTTGTGCGCACAGCAGGGATGTACCTAATAAAGTGGCCGGACAGTGTATATATAGCCTTGCGGATGGCATTGTCACTACGACATTGGCCTCTCATCTCTGAGTATCGGAGTTCGGTTCTCATAAGGGTTTCGTGATGCTGGACGATCCGCATTGGGCAGGTTTTTTCGGGGTTCTCCCGTTTCCCCTGCAATTCTACCACCTGCAATTCTTTCTCAGTCTTTCTCTCCATCTGTCTTTCCTTCTGTGGGTTAGTACAATAGACCCTTGGCTTCCCTACCACCCACATTCAACACAAACATAAACACACATATATATATATATATAACAAATTTTACTCTTTTAAAAAATAGTTACACAGTGTAAACGTTCACCCAAACAAACACAAAAAATCATGTTTAATCACTGGCATTTTCTTAGGCAAGACGGGCCTCAACCAGGGGCCTAAGTGTTGCTAAGGTATTGACGTAAAATGTTCGCAGTGCCAATGATGGCTGTCTTTTGTAATTCAGCTGTTGTTATTGCTGGTGCTCCAAGTCTGGTGTAATAGTCCATAAATTTAAGTGATAGTGTTCCTAGTGCACCAATGATGACTGGCAACACTGTAGTTGTTTTATTCCATATTCGTGTAATTTCAAGTGCCAGAGCCCTGTATTTGTTGATTTTTTCCAGTTCTTTTTCCTGGACTCTACAGTCCCCAGGGATGGCAATGTCAATTAGGGTCACATTTTGTTGTTCAATTAATGTAATATCGGGCGTATTAGCTGTTACATGCTGGTCTGTTTGAATACGAAAATCCCAGAGGATTTTAACTTGCCCGTTGTCCAAGACCTTTTCTATACTGTGATGCCAGGGTTTTTCTGATGTATGGAATCCAAATTTACGACATAGTGCCCAATGTATTTTCTTGGCTACATCGTCATGTCGCTTTTTATATTCTGTGTTAGCAATTGTAGAGCACTAACAGATTATATGATTTACAATTTCTTCTCGGTTGTTACACAGTCTGCAAAGGCTGTTGGTGCTTGTGCCTTGTATTTTGGCCTTCATAACATTGGTCTGAAGGGCCTGTTCCTGTGCAGCAAGGAGCAGACCCTCAGTCTCGTTTCTCAATGTACCATTTTTTAGCCAAGTCCAGATGATATTTTTGTCATGTTTATGTTCGATTTTTTTGAAGAAAGCCCCATGAAGGGGCTTGTTTTTCCAGGCTTCCAGTCGAGTATTGTACTGGTCTTTTTTGTACTCTATTTTGGATTTGGTGGCTTTCAGGAAATTTTCAGTTTTAACTGCTTTTAGTAGTTTTTCATTACTGTTGTTGATGTAGTCACGGAGGCCACATTTTTCCTCTTCAACAGTTTGTTGTATCTGTAATAAACCACGACCTCCAATGGTGCGTGGCAGATACAGTCTATCAATGTCACTCTTAGGGTGTAATGAGTGATGTATAGTTAGAAGTTTTCGTTATCGAGTGTCTCCAGTTCAGCAGTTGTCCAGTCAATAATTCCCGCTGGATATCGAATTAAGGGCACTGCCCATGTATTTATTGCACGAATAGTGTTTCCAGCATTGAGTTTAGATTTTAGAATCTTTCGAACTCTTTTCAAATACTCTGATCTAGTAAGGTTTTTGACCCTATCATGCAGGATGTTGTCCATTTCTAAAATACCGAGATATTTGTATGGGTCTTCCTTATTAAGTGACCTTATTATATCTCCATTTGCCTGTTCAATGCCTTCTGTTTTCTGAACTTTTCCACGTTGTACTGTCAGCATTGCACATTTATCCAGTCCAAAGTTCATTTTTATATCTCCACTGAAGATTCTCACAGTGTTCAGTAGTGATTCTAACTCAGTTGGACTTTTTGCGTAAAGTTTTAAGTCATCCATGTAAAGCAAATGGTTGACTTTTCCAACCTGAGTAGAAATTTGGTAGCCAAGCTCAGTTTTATGTAAAATTGAGGTCAAGGGTATAAGGGCAATGCTGAATAATAAGGGAGACAGTGAGTCACCCTGAAAAATACTACGACGTATTTGCACCTTGCCTAATTCAATGTTTGCCATAAGTGTTGTTGACCATTGCTTCATACTATTTTGCACAAATTTTCTGATGTTGTCATTTATTCCATAAATTTCCAAGCAGTTGTTGATCCAAGAATGTGGCAATGAGTCAAAAGCTTTTTTATAGTCAATCCAAGCCATGTTCAAATTCGTGTGGCGTCGTTTACAGTTTTTTAGTATCATCTTGTCAATTAGCAGCTGATCTTTTGTGCCTCTTGACTTTTTGAAATTTCCTTTTTGCTCAACAGGATAAAGACTGTTTGTTGTTAGATGATTGTAGACTCTTGTAGCCAGAATTTTAGTGAATAATTTAAAAGTTGTTGGAAGATAGGTGATTGGGCGGTAGTTGTTGGGTGTATTGTCTTTGTCCAGGTCCTTTTTTATAAGAAATGTTCGTCCTTGTGTTAGCCAATCCTCAGTTATAGTGCTTTGAAGCATTTTATTGAATTGTACTGCAATGCGGTGATGTAGACTGGTCAAGTACTTTAGCCAAAACCCATGTAGTTCATCAGGCCCTGGAGCACTCCAATTTTTTACTGTTTTAGCATGCTTTTGGACCATTTCTTCTGTTATTGTGATGTTATCCATTTGCTTATTTTTCTTTTTTCTTGTTCTTCTTGTCAATCTCCTTGATCCAGGAAGCTTCTGTATTGTGGTTGACTGGGTTTTCCCAGATGTTTTTCCAAAAAGCCAAGGTCTCCTCCTTATCTGGTCCGTCATTGTTTTGTGATTCTTTTCCTTGTTGGAGTGATTTGTAAAAATTCCGCTGATTTTTACTAAATTGCATATTTTGGGTAAATTCTTTGATTTTCGCATCATATCTTTGTATTTTTGCAGTTGTTGCAACAACACGTTGCTTTAGTTCTTCAATTATAGTGGCTATTGTTTTTCGTTCAAGATCATGCCTCCTGTAGAGGCCAATTTTTATTTTCTCATTTTTCAGTTTTCCTTCTCGTAGTGACTTCAGACACGAAATGTCTGACCGTATTTTCTCAATCTTTTTCCCAAGTCTGATTCTCCATTTAGGCGGCCCTCTTGGTTTATACTGTTTGGGTAATTTGTACCCCAGTTCCAATGTAGCTATGTACGCTGCACTGTACATGAGCTGATTTGTTTCTTTTAATGTTGTTGTGGGGACTGTTGCAATGATTTCATTGATGTCTATTAGGAGGCTTCTAACTTGTTTGCTGCGAATTTGTCGCAATGGTGGTAGGCTTTGACGATTGTTTTCAGTGTTCATATGTTCAATTATACGTTCTTTAAGTAGCTTTTGTTGGTCATTAAGTTCATGATGTTCCTCAATCCTAATGATTTCTTCAATTGGTATATTTATGTCTGCAGTAGTATCTAGCTGCTGTGGTGTTGTCAAATCCAGTGTATTATCATTTTCATCAGGTTTATCAACCTGTCTTTTAATTTCATCTAATTCCAGTTCTGAAAATAATTTTGTTCTCACGATCATATGTCGCTGCTGCATTATTCTAGGTTCAGAAATGTCACAGTCAGGGTTTCTCTCTGTCCAAATTCCCATCATCCTCTTTTGATATCCCCTCACAGAGGGATCGGACATGAAGTAGCATTTTATAATTTCTCGATTTTCATCGATTGTCCACCTTTTTCGTTTAGTTTTTCCAAGTGTTTGGGCAGCTGGGACTGCCTCTTCTTGTAGCCCACTTGTCGCCTGGTGCCCAGGTTGCTCAGCACCAAACGCAGCCGTTGTTGACCCGGGCCGCGACTGATCCGGTATAGGATTAATTTTTCTTTGTCTCATCATGGTTGATGGTTGTGGGGGACTCTTAGTTTTCCGCCATAGCTGAGGCCTGTCTGCCTTGGGTGGCCCTTCTGGTAGAATACACTACCGACAGCATAGCCCCCAGCCCTGAGGTACTTATATATATATAAAGATCTCTTGTATTAACGAATCTGTAAGAATGTTATCAAAATATTTAATAACGCCATAAAATATTTTTCAAAAGCTATTATTCTGTTAAAAAGTCATTGAATTCGAAGCTCGTGCATCTGTTTAAAAAATTACTATTACATTTATTAAAACTAAAAACTATTTACATTTAAAAAACTATTTACATTTAAAACATTGTACCGGTTTCGGCCCAAGAGGAGCCTTCTTCTGGAAATTACATTTAAAAAATTTGAATTTATACAAACAATGACTATACAATAATTAATTTCAGCCAATGGCGGCAATATTTAAATGTAAATAGTTTTTTAAATGTAAATAGTTTTTATTTTTAATAAATGTAATAGTAATTTTTTAAACAGATGCACGAGCTTCGAATTCAATGACTTTTTAAGATATTCAGTGCATGTAAAAGTTTAGTACAGTTTAGTACACTATTATTCTGTTATTGTCACTAATTCTCTTAAACTCTACTTATTCATTTCTGTAAATAAATAAATAAAAACATATTTATTTATGTATATAAATAAATAAAAATATGTAAGCATTTTTTCGTGTCTCATCTGTCTTATAATCTGACAAGAAAAATTAACATATTTCAACATTTTCTGGCAAAATTTGGGCTTAATTTATTTTATGCTTTATCTTCGTCATAAAGAAGAATAATTAAAATAATGATTTATAATTCTATATCTATTATGTTCTCTCTCTATTTGAAATAAAATCAAATCTTGATAAGACTTTTTCTAAACGAATTAATTTTAATTCTGATTTGTCAGAAAAAAGAAAAAAAAATCTTTCAATAATTTAGATATGAAAGAGATAAGACTGCCAACTGTATTAAAATATACAGAAAATCCTACTTAGGGAATTACTGCTAAAGTTATTTATAATGTTAACTTTATGAGTCGATTGTTCCCTGTAATCGTAAAATTTAAGAAAGAAATAAAAAAGTGAGAGAAGTGAAAGAGGATAAGGAATAGTAAACCAAGAATTTTTAAATCGTCAATTTTATTTCAATAATACTTTATTCATTTTACTAGTTTCAAAAAAACAAAAAGTTTTCCAACGCAAATAGAATAATAAAAATTTTTAGGACCTAACTTAAGATAATCAATTCAACCAATAATTTTTCCCTTATAACTTGCTCCAACGAGACTATGGGAAAGAGCGTCTAAAAAAAAAACAAAAATAAAATTTATTTTAACATCCGCTCAAGATTAAAGCCGTAGTTTTATAGATGAGCCAAAATGTTACTTACGTCACCGAATGTTAAGATAGGAAAAGAATTTTAACAGCGATAACAATTACTTAATTTATCCTGGCCCAATCATCTGAACTTCGCAGCTGTAATTTTACAAATGCAGAATTCGAAAGTAGATAGTACATGAGAAACCATTAAACAAGATGAGATAAAAAGCATTTACATTAAGCTCATTCTGGAAGTACTACAGATACCAGAACTCAAAGGGGGAAAAAATTGAAAATTGAAGCCAAAATAAGCGTAACAAAACCCAATCTATAATATTAATAACAGAGCAAAAGGAAAAAGAAAGCCACATAGGTTTCTTTTGTCCTCCCGATGAATGATGGCCGCCCTGTTTTTGTGAGATCTGCGCATGTATCATCGATTGGTCTGGTCAGGCACGTCCGTCTGATTGAATGAAAGGACGCCGCCATTGTGCTAATCGCTTGTTACTTTGCAAAAGAGCATTGTATTTATAAATAATATATATTTATTTATTTATATAAATACTTATTGTTAGCAACTGGTAATGAAATAAAGCTAAATAGTCGAGAGAAGTTTTAATTTGGCGTTATCAACATGTCTTTCTCAGTGAAAACAGACTACGTCATCCATTGTGACAGGAAAACATAATTGATCAGCTACCGGAAGGGCTGCGCAGTTCAAACTTCCGCCGGTCATCTTTCATTTTGAGGACAATATATGAGATGGGCAGTAATAACAGAGAGGTAAATAAATTCACCATCGGCAATTAAACAACTAAGAATTGAAAGACATCAGCATCCTATTAAATGCTTAATTATTGTTTGCCAGAAAATAAATTGGAAGACATGAAACTTTAGGGTATTTCATGTCTGTTTACTTCAATGACGTCATGCTTAATTTTAAAGCAAAACTTCCAACAGAACAGAAACAGAATAGTGCAAAAAAAAAAAAAATGC
>JAFIDM010124646.1:0-16185 GCA_023159025.1 Thereuonema tuberculata | reverse complement strand
GCATAACTTGGAATGAACTTTTTCCATTTCATGATTTTCAGTACAAAAAAATGAACCTGCTGAAGTCATTGCAAACTGACTTCGCTAATGAATAATTGGATAGGGGGCTTTTCTAAAATTTTCCCCTGCAAACCAATCACCCCTCTTATGTAAATGTAGCTATCCTAATTGCTTAACTGTTGAACTGTGCAATAAAAATTCTTAAAATAAAATTCAGTTAAATATTACATTTAAAACTTACATAAAAACTAATTTTTCCTAAAAGAAAAGTACAACTGAAAGAATTTTAAATACAAACAATAAAAGAGTTTCACCACAACATAAGAAAAAGGTTTTGTTAATTAGATAACTAGTTACCGGTAATTCAAAACCAAAGTTAACGAAATTATTATTTATTTACTTCTCATCGTAAATTGTTTTTTTGTCTAATATTCATAATATAAACGTAAAAAATTATCACAAAGAAAGACGGCAAAAAAAAAATCTCCTTTTAGGCCAGCAGCGTACAGTTCGTCGACGGTAACACTGGCTTTCATATGAGTCTAGTGAGCTAGTAAGGCAATACCTGAAAATCGATGAAAATAACACCGAATATCTCGAATTCTATAGGACATTGGTCTCAAAACTTACAAAACAATATTTTTGAAGTACTTCATGTGTACTTTCATCTCACAAAAGGGCACTCACATTTGAAAGATACAGGGTGTGTCGCTTTCTTGTACAACACTATGCCAGATTTAACACGTATCTGTATTAATAAAATGTATTCACTTACCTTGTAACTTTCACTGAGTTTCTTTTCAACATCCTTAGGTTGAAGACTTACAAGATGCTCCAATTCATTGATTCGCTGAATATGAGCCTGCTGTTCAAACTGGTAGGTCAGGTTCTGCTGGTGAGCCAATCCAAACTGACTTCTCATATCAGCTAGAGCCCGGGCAAGTGCTCTGTTGTTAGCCTTTAAGGTTGCATTCTGGAGAAACGATCCTGCACAAAAAACAGTAAGACATTCTTACAATTCTAACCTTTCTCCATTAATTATAACTCAATTGTACAGTAACTCAGCGTTATACTCACCATTTCTTGCTTTCAAGGATCTAGACAAAATGGATTTGTCTAAACTTCTCTCGAGGCTGTTTTTCCCGGCAAGTTTTCGTCTTCTAGGCCCAAATTTATTTTTCCTCTTTCTAGGATCCATGAGCTTCAAGAGAAAAGACACAAAGCTGTTCTATCTAGTCCTAAAAAACGAAAATATTAACCAAACCTATAATAGTATAACATTTTACAATTTAAAAAACATGCAATCACTATTCAAATATTTAATAAAAAAAATATTTAATCAATAGAAAATTATAGTAGTTGACGAAAAATCAATTTACATGTAGGTTGTCTTGTACTTGAGAAAGTAGACACATCTTATTCCGCTGGTTTGTTAGAACTAGGATCATTCAACCAGTTATTTTATTTCCAGTGTTTCTTTTGGGTTCTCTATCCTTTCTTAAATTCTTTTGAGGTAAATCTGACTGAATAAGTTTAATAAGACTGAAACAGCTGTCTCATGACATGAGAGCTGAAGGTACAAGAACTTTTGTTTATTTATATGCACTTTTAGTTTTTTTACAAAACTTTACAGCTGCACGCTAATTTATAAACAAAATGTAATTCACAGAAAGATTTTTTAGTGGAAAGAAAAAATTTTCCATTAAGTTTGTCTTATAGACTAACGTAGCTTGAAACATCCATTTTTTCTTAATATCAAAACAAATCTATAAAGATTATTTTTTTCCTCCAATAGTCAAAGAAATTTGAAAATGAATCAAAGTGAGCAAGATACAATGATTACAAGTTCCATTTCGGGAAAGATTAACTTTAATTTTATTATTAACTTTTCCCATTATTACAAAGGAATTACGTAATTCCAAAGGTATAAAAGCTTTTCATTTTTTCGATACGTTTCTGACAAGTGCGTGACCTCGAACGCTGAGAACTGCACGAAAATGTGAATATAAATCGCTCATGGCAAAAACAGTGGTATGAGTCATTCTCTTGCAATATTGCACGTCCTACCACGAGAGACATTTGAATGATCACCTATTGAAGGTCCAAGAAAGAAACTTTGGGAACGCGAAAAAACAAGATATCTATATAATAGAACCAAAAACACACATATGTCAATGTCGTGACTATATTGCTATAATTCCCCCTGCTAAAAATATTTACGCTATCTGAACAACAAACTTTTCCTACTGACCTGATAGTGTTGCACAGGTGCGGGGTTTCAATGAAGTTGCTACTGTATTTTAAATTTAATAACTTACATATTAAATTTAAATAAGTTGGAGTTTTATTAATTACATAAATTATTATTATGTTTGAGCTTGAAAAGAAAATTAAGTTTAAAATTATTATATTTTCCTTCAATGAAAATTTGAGTTAGTTGACGTCAGACGACGGTGAGTGTGATGACGTAGATGTTTGCGTGTGATGACGCAGTAAAGTGGAGAACAGTTGTCGATTCGAAACGGGAAGGTTGTGTCCGTTCGAATGTCTCCAATAATGAAGAGCGGGAGATTTAAACAAATCAAGTTGCTGCCAAAACTAACGAAGAGAAAATCATGAAGACGCAGTTAACAAAATTCAAGTAAGATGAATAAGTAAATTCCCTAAAGCCTGCTCGCTAATTTATGAAGTCAGGAGAATGCGGAAAATTACCGAAGCTGAACTGACGTTAGAAGTGAATACTTCGAAAAAAAAAATAATATTATTTACGAATATTCAAAGGACGCAATTCGCAGGATATCTAAAGGAAATAGTAAAGGTTAATTTCAATCGAAAAGAGTTCGATGAAATTTAGGAAAAGATAAGTTTAAGAATCCCAAAACCTATTGTAATTGAAGAGTCCATTTCCTAGTGGGTAATAGCAACAAGCAAGCTGTAGTAGAGAACTGAATTAATTTACGTTATCATTTATTTTGTTTAACCATTAAACGAAGAAGCGATTCCTCTAATTGGAAATGAAGAATCAGTTTTGCCAAAAGGAGTCAAGTAAACTACAAGTTACCGGGAACAGTCCAATTCAACATTGCTGAAGGTAGAAGAAAGTAATCACCCGTATCCAAAGACTGTTTTCAAATTGTAATAGGGATTACGTTAAGAATAAAAGTTATGGAACTATTAAATGGAATGTATACGATTAGTAAGAATAAACCATTTAATACCTGAAGTATTAGTCAAGTTAAGGAAGAATCCAAGATCCAATTAAGGATAAAGCGGGATCATTTCATACAAGTGAAAAGACAACGTTAATGTGCTCAAGCTACAAGTGATATGTGCTGAAAGTGTGTTCGCAGATTACTAAGTGCATCAAGACTTCGTTATTCAGAATAAGAATATGCACTTACTCGTATAAAGGATACGCATACGAAAGTGCAAGTGTGAAATGAAATTAGTGAATATCGCCTGTAATTAAATTGTGTGTTCATTAGTGATATCAGCTAAAGCTAGATATGCTTAGTGTATCCATGGGAGCTGTATTTAGTGAAAAGTGTTCCAGTTATGTTTCATCTCTTGAAGCCTTCAGATTGTGAGTACATTTATTTATTTATTTAGTGGCGATCCAAGATTAGAAGAAATATAAGTACTATAATACTATTAGTGTGTATTTAGAAAGTTAATCTTTATTCTAGTGAGATCGTAGTTGCTTAGCTTACATAAGGGAAAAGCCTTAAATGTTAGTTGATACATATTATAGAAATACTTACCTGTATTATCACATATGAGTGAATTTGCCATTGTTAGGTATTGACAATTATTGATTATTAATTCTTACACATAGGTGGAAAACCTTTATTAGTATTTTATATTTGTGAGTAATTTATTTACTGAGATAGTTACATTGAGATTTAGTGCTGTTAGACCAATCATTGTTTAATGAGATACATTGTTGAATAACACTATATACATGGAGGATAGAAACAGTTAGGGTTTTGTAAAGTATATTTATCCATGTTGCAGTTATATGTAGTTTATCAACATATTACCACTAATGAATATTGTATTAAAGAATTTTAAAATTTTAACAATCCCTTGTTTCTCTACTTTGGTGCGCTTGTCTCTGAAAGTATGTGTCTGAACGATATTCCGTTTCAGAAGTGGTCAAAGGAAAGTGGAACAGAACAATATTCACATCTGACTCACTTTTTCCCATTCAACATCACTTCCGCATTCAAGCAGTCCAATATCAAAAGCCACATTAACTACATTTTTAAACGATGTCACAGCCGGCCTTTTTCCAAGCATATTGCAACTTAGGCTTGTACTTCAGTGCAGAAAGGTGATTCTATAGCACACAGTGAAGTCTGATGAGGAAATGACGATTGTGTAACTTGTGGTTTTTCACGTTGTAGTCTTACAAAATCAACGATCCTTCTCATGTAGAGTTCATATTGACTAAAGAAGTACACATCAAGAGGTTTGATAAAAATTTTGTTATCTTCGGTGACAATATCTTGAGTTTAAGTACGGGTTAGTGCAGATACAACATGCCACCGTCGGATGGCGCAAGCAGACAACAGCTGAGTTTTGCATGGGAATGACTCATACCACTGTTTTTGGCATGAGTGATTTATATTCCCATTTTTGTGCGGTTCTCAGCTTTCAAAGTCACTCACTTCCCTTGTGATCAAAAAAAAAAAATGCAGTTAATTTGAACAGTTGATTCCGATCGCTACATTGCGAATAGATGAAGCAAACGATTACAAAGGTTCTAAAAATTCACAATCAAACAGAGCCATTAGTATTCCCATTCACTTATGGAGATGACGCTTGATTTAGTACTTAAATTTGATTTTTCAATCTTATGAGTTTGGTAAACTTCCACCTTTTATATATACTAATAATATATCTGTAATATTGTTTAAACTTTGATATTTAGAATAACTATTTACTAGCAAACCTGTTTATAATTTTAAAGATAATATAATCTAAAATAATTAAAAGGTAGAATAATCATATCCTAATTCTATTCTATTTATTTTAATTTCACCTGATATTCTTAGTAAAATATTTATAGCAACAACTTGCTCATTCTAAATGAAATAAAGAAAATGAAATACAAATAAAACTGTTTTAAATATTTATCTGTTTTTTGAGGGGATTAACATGATTTCTTAAAATTTAAAAAAGAATGAAAAATAAGGTACATTTTGTCAAATAATAAAAGGTAGTAGTTGTACAGGTGGTCCTTAATTTACGATTGATTTGCATTCCAAGACTCCGTCATAAGTACGAAATATCGTACGTCGAATATGAATGTATGATCAATATTATAAAAAAAAAATCTACTTTTTATCCACTATTTATTGTGTTTTATTGAATAAGTGTAAATAATTACAGTAACAACAGTATAAGCGCTTGACTGCGAGTTGGAGGTATCGGGTTCGATTCCCGGCCGCGGCGGAGGGCGGGAATTTTTCCACGCTCCATTCTCCTCCAAACACGAGTCCTAGGGTCTACCCAGCCCCCTGTAGAATGGGTACCGGGCTTCTTTTCCGGGAATTAAAGGCAGGCGGGCGGGCTATTTTACCCACCCCTATTTATATGGAATATGAAGTAGTTGTGAATGAAACCAACCGTACCAGCGGAATTAAGTCGAATTTTCGAGATTTTCGAATGAAACGATTCAGATGTACTTATTTTTTATTAAAAGCTAGTATTTGTTTTAGTATTTAAGAAAATTAGAAAATTCTGTGGCACTCTTTTGCGGAGGCACCCGTATAACATAAGAATAATGGCTGTGTTTGGATCTATTTAAAAGACTGCGAACAAGTTGCGAAATCGAGGGTCATCCCGGAACGAAAAGTATGTTTTTTCTTTTACTTTTCCAAACGAAACATCCTGAAATGGGCGATACCTCACTTGACCTAACCTACAGTTAATTAAAAGCATTTTTTGTTGTTGTGTGTTTTATTTCCAAACGAAAAATAGCCTTCCAGTGTGTTTTCCCGATTCGAGAACGTCCATCGGCCGCTCGCCAAAGAGTTCCAAGTAAATCTGGAATTTTCTTAAAAAGTGAAAAAGGAAATCAGAAATTTCCATCAGTTTTAATAGAACGTAAGTAGTTCTGAATAGTTTGTCTCGAAAATAATGACAATTCGTTGTAATACCAATGGTTTGATTTCATTCACAACAACCGAATGTTGTAAAACATCGAAATAGTATTAATTGCTGTAAGAGGAAGACCGGGAATATCGAATGTCCATCGTTATCACACCAACTCCAAATATCATAAAGCGAGGAGCGTCTGCAGCTAGAAAAGCCCAACAGTTTCGACTAACATCCAGTTCTCATTTTCAAGTGAAGGTAAGCGACAGAAGAATTTTTATGGTACGTTTTTATGATCATTCTAAATCTACATGAAATTTCGAGTAAAAAATATATCATTAACGAATGAATAAAGAGAAAGAAAATGTAAATACATCCGATTTAAAATCTTTGTCCTCCTTTGAAACTTTTATTCAATTTAAATTTCATCTTTTAATAATTTATTTTATGTTTGTAGTTTCAATAGAGTTTTGTTTTCTTTACCGTAGTTATTTTAATAAGAATAGTGTAAAAAATTCCGAATTGTTATTCGATCGACCACGATATCTTGAAGATCAAAAAATTTCCAGAGCCCCATGACATCAGAAATAGCCTCTTTCAGAGGTTTCGTACAATGTCACATTACAGCTATAAAACAAAAAAAAAAGCTTTCATTATTTAAAAGGAATGCTGTACTATTAGTTATATCTTATATTGAAAGCAGTCAACTAATTACTTATTTAAGTTTTTACAAGTATTTCTTTTAATTTTTTTTTTAATTATGATGCAGCACATGCATCAACACAAGACGTTCAGAATTTCACTCTTTCTTCACGCCATCAATTACAGTAATTAAGTACAATATTTCCTCTAGTAAGCAATAGAAGGAGTTCCTAAAAGTACAGAATAATGACTGAGTATATTAAACGAAAAATTAAATGCACTGAATGTAACAAATTGCTTAAACTGGAAGAGTTAAGATGTCTGTCGTGCGATGCCGAGCAACATGAAGGTTGCCTAATAGCAGTTTTACATTTACCATTTCACTCGCCATAACCTCGCCATAATGGTCGCCATCAACTCGCCATCACATATGGCGAGGACATTGCGATAGATAGCCCGTGCTCTATTTTTGAAGAGATGGCGCCATATCAGATGGCGCAACGTCACACCTGGTGGCAAATTGGAGAACTTGAAGTCCAATCAATTTGTATCTATTTATTCGAAATTACCGATTACAAAATTGATTTTCACGATCGGAGGTCATCTTTTCGTTATATTTTCGTGGATGCTTTCAGAAAACGTTCCATTAGTAATCAAAATCATTACAGAATTTCGGCCTGAAAATTTGAATCGGCGAGCGATTGGAATTCCGAAAACATATCATGGGATGGTCGAGATTTAACGAGAACTATCGAAACTGAAAACAAAGAAATACAAAACATGAAAAATGAATATTTAAATGAATATTTCCTATTTTAGATAATTAAAAACATTCTTTCATCTCTTCAATGCATTGAATACATGGTTTTTATATTAATCAATGCAATTTTTTTCGTTAATACACCGTAGGCATGATGACAATAGAGAAGTGTAAATTTTCCGTGTGATGGAAGGCGATATGGTAAGTGTAAAACAGTACACTAAATCACGGGCCATCTACCCCGACATGGCCTGCGTTTGACGTGTGAAATGGTAAATGTAAAACGGCTATGAAAGAGAGAGAGAGAGAGAGAGAGAGAGAGAGAGAGAGAGAGAGAGAGAGTCTTACCTGAAATTTCAACACCATCTAGAAAAAAGGCATGGAAATGCGACAAATGTAAAAGAATCACCACTCGAAATAAGAAAATCATATCTGATAAATATAAAAACAAAGACTAAACCCAGACATCACATCAAAATGAAAGTTTGATGTACCCTTCCCCCGAGAAGACTACAATGGTTGCGACCAACGAGAAGATTGGAAATGAATTGGGTCAAACCATTTTGAAGGAACTTTATGAAATAAGATAATCTATTGACTTTGTGAGTAAACAATATGAAGAAATTCTAAGTAAAATGCGGAAATATCAGGACAACCAAAAGAAAATCACAGAAAATATGAACAAAGTAATTAATGAAAATAATTATTATAAAGAGAAAACACAAAAATTGCAAGAAAACATTGACAAACTAGAAATCCAACAAAGGAAAAATAACCTAGAAATTGTAGGAGAAGATGAAAATGATAAAGAAAACCTAACAACATTCATAGAAAAATATTGGAGGAGTTTTAATTATTAAAAGCCCTCTTGTAACAATTGACGTGATGCATAGATATGGAAAAACAAATAAATATAAAGCCATACCCATAATAGTTAAATTTCTAAACAGAAAGGATAAAGACATGTGGCTCTTCCAATACAAACAAAAAAGAAACAACAAACGCAGACATTTTTGAAAAAGGAAATATATATCAATGAGAACTTAACGCAAAACTTAAAAAACTTACTATGGAAAACTAAAACAGAAGCTAAAGTAAAAGCATACAAATTTGTGTGGATTAAAAATAATAAAATATTATTAATGATACAAAACACATCTTTTTTGATTCGCAATATTTCGCAGTTTATTATCTTTTAACTGCTTCATCAGGCTTAATATATGGAAAAACTTATTAATTGCATATTGAGTTTGAATATTAGAGATAATAAAATATTAACAAGGAAAAATTAAAATGCCAAAATCATTAACATCCAAAGCGAAAAAGACATCACTAAAAATGTAAATTATATATATATATATATAAAGGAAAGTCTTATGTCTGAAACACTAAAGAATGAAAATCATACTCAAATTGAACTAGGTCAACTAAATATAATAGATAATATAAAAGCATTGATTCCTAAAAATAACAAGATATATTTAAATATCAGAAGTCTGAGCAAATTTTCACTACCTAACCACAAACCTTGATACTAACATTGAATATTTAGATCTTATAATACTTGTAGAAGTCAATATTAAAGTTTTTCTCTTTGATTTATCTGGTTTCAATAAAATTTTGAAATTAAGAACAAGTTCTAGAGGTGGTGGTATTCTTATTTTCTATAAAAATAAATACTCCCCAACAACTTTAAATTCTAAATCAATTACTTATGAAAGTATGATCTGTACAATAAAATCTAGCACTCCTACTCTGAATGACTTAGTTACATACGCTATCTATAAACCACCTCACACGAACAAAAACTTATTTATCAATGAATTAAAAAAAAACTTATCGGAAATTAAAAACAACACAAACTCAGGTTTAGTTTTTATAGGTGATTCTATGAACTTAGATATTGGAAAAAAAATACTGAATAAAACTGCTTGCAAATATTTACAAACTTCCTATAATTTCGGTTTTATAAACCATATATATATATATATATAAAACCACCAGAAGCGTTACTACTAAAAATTCATCTTCTAATTCTTGCATCTACCACTGTTTCTGTAATACTAAGAATACGGAAATTGTTGCAAATGTAATAGAGTGGGATTCATTTGAGCATCTTACTTGAACTAACAAAAAATAGCAATCATACACCAAAAAGTCAAAACTAATTATAAGAAAATATCCATTAGACGAAGAATACTTTAATAATAATATTATTAAATTGACTATTAAAATCAGAGCAAATTATGAAAAAGACCCGATTGAGTATATTAATAAATTTAACAAAATCATTAAGAAAGCTCGTAGCCTTACTCAAAATAAAGAAAATAAAAATAAACCATATAACAAATCAAAAGATTTTAACACTAACAAATACAAACAACCTTGGTTGAACCAAGAAACTCTAAAACATGTAGAGGAAAAAAATAAACTTTTTAAAAAATATAAAGGAAATAAATCTAATAAACAATACGAACTATTGTACAAAAGAAAAAGAAACTGGCTAAAAAAATTCATAATCAAACGAAAAAAAAGCTATTACAGGAACTTAATAAAAATGACCATAACTGTAACATCAACTTATGGGGAATTATCAACAATGAAATAAGTCATAAGCAAAAAAAAAAGAAATAAATCAAGTTATGGAAAGTTATGATATTGATATTATTTTCAAATTTTCATAAAATTTTTACTAAAAAAAATGAGCTTAGTAAAAATTTAACAACAAACTAATTTATGTTGTTGTTGTTTGGTGGTGTTTTAATGGCGCAAAAGCAGCAGTGGCTAAGCTGCGCCAAGAAAGGTAAAATTCAGAACATTGGAAAAGCAAAATAATCGAAGCAAATCAAGATAAAATGGGCAAAAACAAGGAAATAACTGTTAATTATAAAAGAGAGGCAAGGCCACATTGAGAAATGAAGCGGAAAACTGCGGAAATAGGTAACAACTCATTATCATTCAAAAGTAAGGAAATATGAAAAGGAACGTGAAATTTAAAAAGAGGATAAAAGCACTGACGACGATGTTGATTAAAAGCAGGACAATCAATTAAAATATGATGAATAGTTAAAATAACGTTGCACGTAGAACACTGGGGAGGTGGACGATTGAGCAGTAAATAGCTATGTGTGAGTCTTGTATGCCCGATCCTCAGACGCACCAGAAGAACATCCTTCTGACGAGTTGGAAGCAGCCGATAGGTAGGAGAGGATAATAAAGGACTGACAAGACGAAGTTTATTGCCGTGAAGATCATCCCATTCGTGTTGCCAGGCAGATCGGAGACGAGTACGTATAAGAGCATTGATGTCAGAGGGAGGAGTGGAGATCCGTCGCAGTGGGAGACCAGCAGCAGATTTGGCGAGAGAATCAGCGTGGTCATTGCCGACAATACCGACGTGGCCTGGAATCCAGCATAAAATAATCGTGCAATGTTGAAAATGTTGTAAGAAATCTAAAATGGACAAAACAAAAGGGTGAACCTTCACTGTGTGACTGCACAGTGCCTGCAGAGCACTCTCAGAGTCACTATAGATAAGAGTTTTGGGAAACTTTTCCTGAAATGCATACTTTAAGGCTAGGAAAATGGCGTAAAGCTCAGCAGAGAACACCGAAACCTCAGAAGGAAGATGAACAACTTTCCTGAAAGTGGCAGTATAAAAGGCGGCTCCAACATAAGATGCGCCTTTAGATCCATCGGTGTAAAAAATGTTGAAGTCAGAATGACGGGACAAATGGTCCCGATGCAGATTCTGAAAGACTGTGGAGGACGTATTGATTTTTGCAAAATTACGAAGCGAAAAATCACAGGTTGGGAGTTGATAGTTCCAGTGTGCTGATGGTAAAGCAGGTAAAGTGGCAATGTTAAGATCAGTGAGATGTAGTGTAGTAAGCCAAGTCGTCACCCGATGTCCAAACGGTGGGATAATGGAAGGACGATTGGTAAAAAGTCGTCGCTGACGGGGACGACAGACACATTGATGAGCAGGGTTATGTGGAAGTGAAGAAATCCGTGTGAAATATTGCAGTGACATGGCTTGTCTACGAAAGTGCAGGGACGGTTCCAGAGCCTCTGCGTACAGGCTGGGAATCGGTGAAGTACGGAAAGCACCGAGGCAGAAACGAAGGGCCTGATTGTGAACAGGATCAAGTGTTCGAAGTACAGATGGCCGTGCAGAGCCATATACAATGCAGCCATAATCTAGTTTGGATCGAATAAGGGCACGGTAAATGCGCAACAAAGCCAGGCGATCACCACCCCAAGTGGAATGTGAAAGCGCTTTGATACAATGTAATTTTAAAATACAACGCTTCCGGAGATCAAGGATGTGATCCTTAAAAGTCAATTTCCTGTCAAAAATCAGGCCTAAAAATTTATGTTGAGAATGACATGGAAGTGGGACACCACCAAGAGTCAGCTGGGAATCAGGAAAAAGTCCCTGATGACGAGTGAAATGGACACAAACAGTTTGGGATTGGGAGAAATTAAAACCATTAGAAATAGTCCATGTCTGCAACTGATTCAAAGCTAACTGCAGTTGTCTTTCAATCAGACGTAAATTTACAGAACGGCAGGAAATCTGTAAGTCATCAACATACAAAGAATGGTGGATAAAAGGAGGCAAAGCAGAGATGATGCCGTTGATCTTTACAGAAAAAAGGGTAACACTCAAAACACAACCCTGAGGGACGCCGAGTTCTTGAGGATAAACGGTGGATAGCGTAGATCCCAGACGAACTTGAAAAGTTCGATTTGCAAGAAAATTGCGAATGAAAATAGGCATGTGGCTACGAAGGCCATAACTATAAAGATCTTGCAAAATACCAAATTTCCATGTGCGATCATAGGCCTTCTCCAAGTCAAAGAAGATGGAGATGAGGTGTTCTCGATTAACAAAGGCAGTGCGAATAGTATCTTCCAAACGGACAAGATGGTCAGCCGTAGAACGATGTTGTCGGAATCCACACTGTGTGGGAGCTAGATGCTGATTGACTTCAAGAAACCATTGAAGTCGGCGATTTACCATGCGTTCGAGTGTCTTGCATAAGCAGCTGGTGAGTGCTATGGGACGATAATTATTTGGATCACTCACATCTCTACCAGGTTTAGCGAAAGGTATAATGATGGCTCGACGCCAACAAGCAGGAAAGAGGTGTTCCAACCAGACTTTATTAAATATAGAAAGAAGAATATTCAACGAAGAAAAAGATAAAAGACGTAACATCACGTAATGAAGTCCATCAGGGCCGCATGCGGTATTTTTGCTATTATCTAAAGCAAACAATAACTCCTGGATACTAAAAGGGAGATTATATAGTTCTCTGTTGGAAGAAGAGAAGTTTAATGGAATAGCTTCAGTACGATCTTTAATTTGTTGAAAAGTGGAAGGTAACAAAGCTGGGCTGGAATTCCGCGCAAAAGCCCGTCCAAGTGCTTCAGCTTGATCAGAGATGTTAGCAATTTCTTTTCCATCTTCTTTGAGGATGTGTAAAGAGTGAGGTACATATTTGCCGTGCATCTTCCGAATTTTATCCCAGAGGGTCTTTGAAGATAGTGTACATGTGATGGATTATATATAGCGTTTCCAAGACTCCTTCTGACTAACCCGACGGATACGACGAGCTAAAGCGCGGGCACGCTTAAAGGACAAAAGATTGGCAGAAGTGGGATAACGTCGGAAGATGTTCCAGGCTTTTTGTTTAAGTTTCTGTGCAGAAGTACAATCAGGAGTCCACCAAGGTTTAGGATGCAGTGGGAATCGTCCAGATGTTTGTGGAATTATTGCTTCTGCAGCACCAATAATGGTATGCGTGACCTCGTCAATAATTTGATCAATGGTAGCTGAAAGATCAATGGCTTCCAGAGTACAGCGGGTAGTAAAAGTTGTCCAATCAGCAGAGTCAAATTTCCAGCGAGGACGACAGGATGATAAAACAGCAGAACGAGGTAGTTCTTGGAGAATGATTGGGAAATGGTCACTGCCACCAGGATCATCAATAACATCCCATGAGAAATGGGGGAAGAGCGAAGCCGAACCGATTGCTAAATCTATAGCAGAAAACGATATTGGCGAGGATGTGAAATGAGTCGCTGCACCTGTATTAAAAATACAAAGATTGCACCGAACTAAAAAATCTTCAATAACAGTTCCTCGAGTATTGGTGAAGTTAGAACCCCATACCGGAGAGTGAGCATTGAAGTCACCAACTAAGAGAAACGGAGTCGGTAATTGATCAAGAAGATTATCAATCTCTGTAGCCGAAACAGCCGTTGTGGGGGAAAGGTGTAAGCTACAGATAGTAAAAAGGCGGCTTGTTGAAAGGCGAGCAGCAACAGCTTCCAAAGAAGTCGTAAGTGGAACAGGGGAAAAAGGAATGTCATTTCGAATAAGGAGACAAACTCCTCCACCGCTTCTATCAGTCCGCTGTTTACTCAGCATGGAATAACCATGAAAAGAAAAAGTGTCGTTTCCCATAAGAAAAGTTTCCTGCAGACACAGACATACAGGGTGATGTGTGTGAACTAAAGCTTTAACATCATTTAAGTTGGAGCGAAGTCCTCTACAATTCCATGATAAAGAAACCATAATTGAAATTAAAAAGGAAAAGGTGAAAAAAATTAACGAAAAAAATCAAGGTGGAGCAGATGGTAGTGCCGGAAAAATAGGAGATGCTAAGGGGTCATTTATATCGTCATCAGAAGATCGACGGGGAGAGGAATGTCTCCGACGTCCACGAGAAGGCGAGCGTGAACGTGTGCGTAACAGGGATTGATGTGGAGAAACTGAATGCCGCTTCCGTGTGAATTTTGGAGCTGCTGGGGTAATAGAAGGACGTGAAGATATCGGTAAAGACAAAATTGTAGATTGTGAGGTAGATTGTGTAGCTGGCGAAGGACCTCGTGGTGTGCAAGTAGCAATGGTGTGAAATATTGAAGAAAAAGACTCATGAGGAGGACAAGTGATATCTGTTTGACAGGCGATCGAAGTCGTCTGTTTGGATTGTACCACAGAAGAAAAAGTCTTTTGGGCTGGCACTGCAGGAAGCATCTTCCGGGCCTCGGGATAAGAAAGAGAATGTTTCACTCTGATGGCCTGGATCTCTTTCTCCTCTTTCCAGCGAGGACAAGATCGGGAATATGAAGGATGGTCGCCGGAACAATTGACACACTTGAGAGGTAAAGTGCACTGTGTAGGCTCATGGGATGGCTCACCACACTAAGGGCAGATGGACTTGCCACGACAAGCTGCGGAGCCATGACCATAACGCTGGCATTTAAAACAGCGTAGAGGGTTCGGAATATACGGACGCACAGGACAGCGTAAATAGCCAGCGGTGACACTCGTAGGCAGTGTGGAGGAGTTAAAAGTAAGCACAATTGTGCGAGTTGGTACTTCCTTATTATCACGACGGATGTTAATGCGGCGAACCGCAGTGACACCCTGCGAAGCAAAGCCTTCAAGAAGGTCAGCATCACATAGACCGTCCAGATCTGGTTCTCGGATGACGCCACGACTAGAATTTAAAGTCTTATGTTTAGTGACAGATACCGGAGTATTTGCCAGAGTCGTCAACTTAAGAAGTTGGTCCACAGCTTTTGAAGAAGGCAGCTGGATTAGCAAATCGCCAGACTGGAGCTTCTTGACAGACTTGATATTTGAAGTGATACCTGAAAGTGCTTTCGAGATGAGAAACGGGGACAGTTTGGATAAAGGTGTGTCAAGGGCTAAAGAGTGCATAATTAAAAAAGTCTGACTGGTAGTACAAGGAGAGGTAAAATCGACGGTGTGGGAATTGCTTCCCAATAAAGGAAAAAAATTATTAGAATCCATACACAAAAGATTTAGCTGGGGAGTAAACAGTCGCCAGGCAGCTATCCCCATATCTGCCTGGAAGGCACTGCCGAAGCAGTTTAAATACTGTGATTTGTTGCCAGGCAATCTTTTTTTTTCCACAGGGATCGTTCAAGACACTAAAATAACCCCGTAGTGCCACACATCCATGAGCACGATGCCTTCCACCTTGGATTCGGGGGCGGGCGTTTAGGACCCATGGAGGGTAAAATACCCTCCAAGGGTGTCCCTCACCATGTAGGAACCCGCATCGAGGGGGCGCTACGATGGACTGCGCTGGTGTCTCGGCATTTCCTCCTTGACACAACAGGACTATGGGTATCCCGCCAATACTCGGTCGCCAGAGCCTCATTCGTGAAAACAGGGTCCACCACAGGAAGGTGAGGTTAACAAACTAATTTAATTGATAAGAATGATCTCTCTATCAACTCTTTGGCTATCTTTCTTTCAAACTCTCATGATAATTTCAATATAATAAATAAACCAAAAATACAATTTTCTGTTGGAAGCGACAATATCACGTTAAATGAAATAAAAACTTTTAAAGAAAATATTTCTCTTCTATTTGTGGAACTTTTCAAAAATAATTATAGCACTGGTATATACCCTAATATTTGGAAAATTTCACATATCATTCCTATTTTCAAGGGTGGAAATGTTATTAATTTTGACAACTACAGACCGATATCTCTACTTTCCAATGCATCAAAAATTTTGGAAAGTTAAATATCCAACGCTACATACAATTATATTACAAAATGAATATTTTAAGCCTATCAACCTAATAGTAGTACAATTAATTTATTAAAAAACCTAAATGAAAATATCA
>JAFIDM010124645.1:0-11200 GCA_023159025.1 Thereuonema tuberculata | reverse complement strand
AGGCTATATTTAATTAAAATAACTTTAACGTGCGTACAATTTCTTTAGTATAAAAATTAATTAAGCCAACGCACAAACTACAAAATAAAATAACAAAATTATATAATAAAAAATACTCACAATTAATTTCGTCAGCGCCAAGCTGACATCAACGGGTGAATGCACAAGATAGAAATACACACAAAATTCAGTCATTATATATCTAATGTCAGGATCAGGTGATATTTAAATTTCGGTAGGGTTGACTGTTGCTGGAAGTGAAGGGTAAACAAAATCTAGAAGCAGAACTTTTTTTTATTGTCCAAATCAGATTTATTGCATGTTGATTTGGAAATAATAACTGAAAAAAACAATAGGCTATATTTAATTAAAATAACTTTAACGTGCGTACAATTTCTTTAGTATAAAACGTTATATGTATTATCCGAATATGTGCGACTTATGACTAAAGCGTTATTACTCTTGGTGCTTGCGATCTACCAGCCATGGCAGGTTTAAAGTGATTTTTAAGCAACAATACACAATGTTTCATTAATAACAACAATAACGATGTCATTACACTTGACACAATGTTTCATTAATAACAAGACAAATGTTTCATTAATAACAACGTTGGGACCGCGTTCGGAGGTTATTATAATTTGGGACCGCCGTTCGGAGTTTTGCCAAATATTATAATATATAATTTGATGTATTTAATTTTCAAGTCAAAAAGGTTACAAATATCAACACCTCTTTTAATCTAGCTATCTTTATTTAACAAACCTTTAAAAATACAATATACAAATACAGTGCTATTAATCGGTTCTCGGTTACAAATATCCATGCCTCTTTTGAAATTTCTTTATTTAACAAATCATTTAAAAATACAAATCAAATTCAATTTCACACATGAGTGATGTTTCTAAGTTTCTGGAATCCTTGTTATGAATCGGATGAAGCACGACGGTGACAGTCTGTATGTGTTCAAAGAAACTCGCAATCGAAGACTAAACAACTAGGGCGCTTGCGCAGTGCAGTGCGCCGTAACAAATTGAAAATCGACCATTTCCATACGATGATCTCGCACGATGCAAATCGTGAAACTACCTTTTAATAAAATTAGTTTAAGGTGTCGTTTTTCTTTCTATTTTCTTTCAATTCTACGTCCTTTAACTGGACGTTTTGCTCAAGTAAACGGTTAGTTACAAAAAACACCACTGGAGCGCCACTGTGTACTTTGCTCAATACATGAAAAAAGCAAGAACATTGTTGCTCAATTGCACGCATTCGGCAGCTAATTTGCCTATTTCATGAATAAAGCAACGGGCTTGCACTTTTCATGAATTCGGCAATTTTTTGCCGATTTCAAGCAATAGGCAATTTTACGGATTCGGTGTAACATATATATATGGGAAATGACTAGACAGACAGAGAAAAAAAAAACGCAAAAGCATAGCTTTCAACCAAAAGAGAGAAAAAAAAGCAAAAATAATTACAGTGTCACTCAAGCCACCTATACTTTTGCATCCCTTTCTCTACTGTTCTCCCCCACCAGCTACGCTTCTGGTTTTAACATGAAATACAAAAATCATTTTTTTTTTCTTTTTTATTATTAATTCCCACATTTATATATTTAGACCATTTTGTTCAATAATGCTCTCATTCTGAAGTTTATTTGTTTATTTAAAGTCAATAGCAATGCTTTTAATTTACATGGAATTTCATTTACATAATAAGAAGTTTTTTTGGAAATAATTAAAAGAAAAATACAGATGTTATTTGTATGTTGAATATGAAGTCACTTTCTTCTAATGATAACTGAAACTGTCTCAGCGTATCTTTGGAATCTTGTCAAATCAAACAAGCAAGAATCTCCAATAGATCAGATTGAGTCAAAATCACGAGGTTGTTTAAAGTGAAAACGAAATTAGCTCAATTCAGTTTGAGCTTATTTCTTGTGAGTGCAAAAAAATAAAGGTCAGCTGGAGATAAAGCACCGGAAATAGCAATTGAGGATGTTATATCTACCGAATGCATTTTACATTTCCTCTAGCAACAACAGTATTTATTACAAAATAGAATTATACTGAGCCCTATTTTTCAAATAATATACAAAACTTTCTTTTAATCGACTATAGTCATACAAATGAATTTAAATGGGTTGTAGAATAAGAAATTTTGGATATTTTTATACTTTTATTTTATTAAATTTTAAATACCAAACCGTAAACATGGTTACTTGGACCCTGCAGGGTCACTTGAACCCAAATTTACATACCCATTATTTAATTTGGAACCAGTTCTTCCTCCTGGCTCTGTACATGCTGGTACCTAGCGAAATAAACATCTTATTTACAACAAATAACCAATTGTTCAGTTGTAGTAGTGGATTTAAACATATTTGTAATTTGGATTCAAGTCACCCTTCAGGGTCCAAGTAACCCTGTTTTACGGTACTGTAAAATATCTACAAGTAAATGTCACAGGAAAAATAACAATACTTTGAATTTCGGTGATTCAATGATTAATGCAGGTTTGAATTCAAATATTACATTTCCTTCTTCTCAATAGGATACTTCGAAGACTCTATTCAAAGTAGCTGTTAGAAACCCTACCGTGAAGAAAGCCTACGTGAGTAACTGTAATCTATTTTAGTTTATTACTTCCGAATAAAGAGAAGCGTGATATATTAACAGAGATTTAGGGACCTCTGGCAACCTGCAAAGTTGTGGGTTATGCTGAAATTTTTGATGTAACTTTAGATTGTTAAAAGATAGATCCTCTTAATGGATTTTGATTTTCATTCACATGGAACTAATATGTGAAGAGTTAAGAACAAAGACTGCCAAATAAGTAGTTGTTAAACATCAATAATCAACTTTTCTTAAAAAATATCTTAGAAAGTTAAGATTTTAATATTAGATAAATCATACTAAATGAGATATCCCTGTTGATTTGTATAACAATTGAACCCAAAAATGAGCCCAAACTGCCAGTACACGACTACTATCGCCGTTCCCACCATACATAAATGCTACAGTCTTCACGGCCAAAGTTGTAACTCCCAGAATGCAATGCAGATTATAGATTTTCCTTTCCTGGCCGGTCGCGCACATTCAAATAGAAGAGAAAATGGCGGTCGCTGCTTCCCATTCAACATTTCGACGAGGAAAAGTTCTCAACAGTCAAGCTAGGGAAATTATTCTTAACGTTGCTCGTCGATTTCAAGAAGATGTATGTGAGATTTTTGATATTTCCTATTTTTGATCATTTAGATTGATATTTCCTGCGGCATTGATACTGGAGAAATTAGTCAATGATAATGTGTTTCCGGTTTCAACATTCGCCGCCACGACTTTAAGTATATTGAAAAAGCTGAAAATTTTTTTGGTAAATTTAAACTATTATTGTCATTGTGTTACAATTGATGTTGGATTCTACCAAGAAGTACTGAAAAATTGGCATACTAATTACATCTTGCTTTCTCAAGCCTTTATTAGTGCGGCCAACTCTGGCCATTAGAATAAATTAGAAAAAAACCAAACGTGAAATGGAAACGTATTGACAGGAATAATGTAATAACTTTAAAAGTTATTATTGAATTTGTGGAGAGATTAGCCAAAGGTCAGAGGTTGGTTCGAGGAAGTAAATGGGCGGTTTCAAAGCAGTCAAATGTTTATGGACAATGCTAGGGGCAAAGGTTGAAAATCAGAGCAGTGGAACTAGGAGTTGTAGAAGGAAAAGAAAGATGACACTTGAAGCCTTCACCTCCTACCTTGTCACCTCAAGCTTTTCTTCCGTATTTGTGTGACGCGCCCAAAGTACACATCACACCCACGACACTTCCTATTGGTGAAGATATAAGCTGCGTCTCGTCACGAGGGATATCTCACTGAATGATACAAATTTATTTAGATTCCATCTTGGTGATTTGCTCTTGTTTAATGATTTTTCTTTTACTAATGATAACTTTATGTAACTTAAATATTCACAAAAGCCATGACTAATGTGATAGATGTACATACAATGATGTCCTATTCTTTCTTATTCAAATCATCTAAAAGGACTTAAAGAAAGGACTGTTTGATGATATCGTGATCACTCTTTTGTAATGTACATCAGAGACAACCTCATTTGCATTCATTTTTTATTTCTGTCTCTTTGAAAAGCCATTGCTTTCTAGGATGAACTTGTTGTTCAAGGAGAAAAAGTAAACATATTTGTGTAGTGATTCAAATTAACATTTCCTGCCTCAGTAATCAATTTTACCAAAAATGAAGAAGGGATATGATGTTTAAAAAAGAGAAAGACAGAAGAAATAGTATTGTCGAAGATTAAGAAAGAACAAAGAAAGTTAACATGAGGACTTCAAACTTATATTATAAATTATTATTTCAATACGACTAAATTTAATTTTGAACTGATTTTAAATTACGTTATCTTTTTAATACAATAAATGTTTAATTTAATTTTAAAAATAATCAGTTAAATTCAAAATAAATAAAAGGACTATAAAGAAAGAAAAAAAAGGATAAAAAACACAAGGTAAAGAAATCTTAAATTTTAGTGTTAGAATTTAGTTAATAAGTAAGAAGGTTTAACTTGCATTAAATGTAATTTTTTTTCGTTTTCAGAATTTAGTTAACTTGGCATTTACAAGAAAAGCCAGAAAAATCAAAAAAAGCTAGGATTTGAACTTAAAATTGGTTGTTTCTGGTCAAAAATATAATAATTTCTATGGAAATACATTTTCCCTCCATTTTTTTGCACATCTCTTTTGTTTAAAAGGTTATCTGAAATTATTGATAATTTGATAGTTTATTGACGTGCGAAAATGCTTGGATTTAGTTTCTTTAAAATTGGTTGAACAGACACACACACAAAAAAGTAGTTGGTAACTGAAGAACGCAGAGCATTATTTATTTTGATTCATTGGTTGGGATTCAAATAACAATCACGTCTCATATTGTTCCACTTCTCAAGGAAGCAACATTCTTGAAAGAATTGTTCTTTGAAAGAGAGAGAATTAGATTTCACCAAAGAATCAAGATAGATGCCCTTGATTGAATAGCTGTTTATTTAAAACCATAAAAGAGAAATCAGGAGTCTTACAATATTCAATCAAACACCTTTTTTATCTCAATAATAAAAGAAGTAATGCAATAAGACAAAAATTATCGATAAGATCTTAATAATTTGCTTTGTTGTGTTCCATTATTTCTTTCTTCTTTCTTTAAAAAAAATATTCTATCAGTAAAATAACCTGAATATTTTTCATTTTAATTCTAACATTTAACTTTAGACTATTTAATGTTCCTTATTTGTTTGTTTTTTACATTATGTTCTCACGACAACTGCTAATAATTTATGTAATTTATATAATTTACATGACTAATATAAAGCATTATAATAATAAGAAACAATTACATGTAGTTTTGATTTTCTGAAAAATTGATTATTTTAAATTTGAATCTTGGCTTTTTGCTGGCTAAATACTAAGATAAAAAAAAAATATATTCCAGAAACCAAACCGTATTGTTTTGAACTAATCACTGAGGTATGAATGGGTTCAACCACTACACTATTCGTTGGGCGGAATTCCTTCCTGGCTTTAGTTTGTCATCAAAATATTGCAATCACGGCTTCACAAGAGCGCCGCAGGCCACTGCTGGAAAATTCTGTCAGATCCCTTGGAACGGAACAATGTCCACGACGATAATGAAGAGCAACATTTACAACAAGCTCTTCCATTTACATTATCAGAAGTGAGAGGGTGGGTGTCCGGAAGTATGGGTAGCATATAATGATAGCTGCGATGCGTGGGCATTGATGATATAGAAGAGATGAAAACGTTCTTCCCTCCCTCTGTCTCTCTATTAGTAACGCAGATTTCATTCAAATTTGCCGATACGGATATGTTGTAATACGCTGAATGACACTGTATAAGTTTGTAGTTTTTTCACCAAAAAAGAAAAAAGAAAGAAAGAAGTAAAAGTTCTAAATTCATACCAACATTACAATGATTCTTCATAACTGTGGTTTATTAGCAGGAAGTTTTCAATATAATAATAATTCAATGAATTAATAATGCCTCAAAAAACAAATAATAAAAATATGGTTACTGGTGCAAGCCTTCTTCAGTTTTGAAAATTCAAAATCTGTTAGTGTGTTAAGTAGTGTATTACATTAGCGTACGATAAACTATTCCGTGCCGCGCCAAGGTATATTGGCGCCGGGGTGCCAGGCAAAAGTTCGCCGGGATGCCGCCCCTAATAAACTAAAGTATTTGCCCCCCAAGACGTGCCGCCCGGGTGTCGTGCACCCTTTGCACCCCCGCTTGGCGCGGCCCTGAAACTATTACTTATAGTTACTAATAAATAGACTCCTTTATAAATGAACCCCATCTGTTGTTCGCTGTAGCTACTCCTTGAAGTCTGGAATGTGTCCTTGAAGTCTGGAATGTGCATGATGATCAAATAATATTGATTTCTCACTGTTTTTACATTTGTACAAATATGAATGCTGCTTAATTCTTTTTTTCTAAATTTTGGGTTGTATATCCTATGTAATTACTGCAACAATTTCCTTTATTTTTTTTTAATCTAATTCAATTATTTTGTTCCGATTACCATTAATTTGCATTTTTACAATTTATTTTTCCGTACATAAAAGTTTCGATAATTATTATTATAGAATATATTATCTAAATATCTTAATTCTTTCTCAAGCAACTTATCTTTAGAACACAATAAATACGTTCTTCTATAAAAGTTTCTAATTACATTTTTCTTCATAAATAAAGGAATTTGAATGAAAATTTATTATTCTTTTCCCTTGCGTCGGCTTTCTGCATACACAAGTTTCAGTCACATTCTTTACAACACCAATTTGATAATCTAGATATACAATTGTTCGATTTTCAATTTCCATTTTCTTTGTGAACTTGATATTATCTTCCGTTTCATTCATAATATTACCTACATATTTAATTTTATCCTTTTTAATGATAGCAAATATGTCATCAGCATACCTTTTGTATATTAGGCTATTACATATTTTATTTTTTTTATATTGTTCACATAAACACTCTTGACTTAATTAAAATTAGAATTTTGAAATTTTTTCAAATAAAATTTTTGTATAGAGGAAAAGGTGTAAAAACGGGCATAGGTGTAAATATGGGCACGCTTCCCCATATTTCTTAATTTGTATTACGACTCAAATATTGTCGTCTATTATCCGAGTATTGGTGGTGTAACCTTAATAAGTACAATAGAATAAATGCTATTCCTTGATTAGTTCAGAAGCCACAAGGTAACAGACCTACCACTAACTTACCCTATGAAAGGTTGGTGGCCTATCCAAAAATTTTCCTTATTCGAAACACTCAGAATATGAAAAATGACATTTTAAGACAGGAACAGACTCTTTGAGGCCTAATCCGAAAATATTCAGACAAGACAATTTCTATTACCTTATGACAGTTACGAATTTCCTGCGATTCTTAACCTAGAAGCATCAGAGTATACAAATGTTGCTTCTAATAATGTCCATAATATGAAAAATGTATAATATATCTATTCAAAAGTGTCTGATATGTAATCCACATCCTCTGTTTAGTAGTCTATGATAACGTATTTCCCCAAAAGTCTATACAAATGGGAAGTCATTCCATAAAAGGACAGAGAAGACAAAAACAGCAAGAGGGAGATTTCTCTTTTGAAGTGGTTTTTAATGTGTTTTTGACCGTTACTGACAATAACCAATTCAACTGAAATAGAAATTTAATTTAGTTTCAATCGTGATTATTGAAAATATTTTTAAACAATTTAATATTGGTAGTAAAAGTCAATGGAGAAGAGATGTATTGAATTTTGATTGGAATTATTGGAAATGGAATTGTTGTTGATATCAATCGTCAAATAGAGATTTAACAATTGCATAACATTTTTTTGAATGTATTCTGATTATTATAAGTTGCTAAAGTCTTTTTTTTTATATATTTATTTATTGTACTTGAAGCTAAAAGAAACTTAAAACCTAGAATGTTGTTGTAATTTATATGAAAAAGCTTTAATACTTTAATTAATGTTTTTTTTTAAAAAAATAGAAGAACTACGGTACAAATGATGAAAAAACTTTTTACTTAAAATTTTAAACAAATTAAAAAATATCCTTACAGAATATAACAGGTGTGTATCTAACAGTGATTATTGAAAGAGGCTACTTGCACAAAGCGCCAAAACTTCAAAATCCGCTATATAGATAGTATACTTTTTAAGTCAGTTTTGTGTTATCTAATATATTTTCATACTCTTATAATTGTTGACGGGAGAAAACATGTATTTCTTGTTTTAAGTTCGTAAATGGAATTCGTAGATCAATTTATGCATTCTGCTTATTTGAAATCCGATGGTAAATTAAGATCACCCATCAATCAGCTTATCATAATAATACCATATAAACTGATTTGGTAATTCTTGTAAAATGACAAAGGACATAATTTATGATCATTTTCGATTTACTGTCGATCGGTATTATGATTCGATTTCACGTATGTATTAATTACATGCTTCAGCGATGTATCGACATAATCGAATCTTAATCGAAATAATCATAAAAGTGTTTACGTGATTCTTGATCTTTTGTGCTCCTTCAACATACAATATATCTTTTCTTCCAGGCTATAGTTTATATTATTACTTTTATTATCAGTTTCTTACATCATATAGCAAAAGGGATTAAACATTTACAGGCAGGTCCTAGAAAATTCTAGTAAAAAATTATGGTAGCCCATTGGATAGTGTTTTACGTACTCAGTTCATTACTAATTGCAGGAATTGCATTTATTACATAAACTAGTTAGACATACATGTGAATTGCGTAGAATAATGTTTAAAAGTATTGTCTACGAATATGTATGTCATGTAGCAACGGAGTGAATAATTTCGAGTTGTTAACCTATGAGGAAGTCAGTGTCTAAGGAAGTACTTCTCTTCTAGTATTTTATTTGCTTTCATCGAATGGTTCTCAATAGTGGAGAGAAAGAGAATCAACACAGTCCATCTGTGCATTAAAGTAAAACACATACCGTAGAATATTACTGATTTTGCTTTCCTCTTGCATCCTGGATATTCAAGAAAAAAAATCCAAGGAAAAGAAAGTAAAGTCAATATTGACTTCGATCTAAACATTGCCCAATATACATATATATACTGTATATTTTATTTCCTCCTTTTATTCGAAATAAACTTATCAAAAAATATTATTTTATACTATTGGATATTATATTGGACAATAAAGGAATGTATTTAGGAGAATAAACAAATGCAAATATTTTTTTTAATATATGTTACTGTGCTTCCAATATGTTAACATAGACCTTAAGTATATATATATATATAAGATAACGAAATAACTCACTTTTCATCAATTTCTTCAAAATTCTATATTTCAACCCAATTAAGGGACTTCATCAGGATAAAAAAATATAAATGAAAAAGAGAAAACCCTTCTCTTTCTCTTCAAATCATAATCGAAAAGTTACAAAGAAAAATTACAATAATCATAACATATAACATCTAACATCCAATAATCATTATATTCTAAAAACAAAATTGAAAAAAAAATCAGTTCCATAACTAATAAAAAGTAACTTCTGGTAATGTATAGTAAAGTTTATGATATTAGAATATCAATCAGGAAGGCAACTAGTAATGTATAAATAGATTGAGAGAATTATTAATATTCATATGATGTAACTATCAGTTATGTTTAAATAATTTGACAAACACATTCAGAGATAAGAAAGTTTATAACTGGCTCTAGTTTCAAATACATGATCCTAAATGAAATTAATTATGTCTTTATGCTCAATGAAAAGTTCAGGATAAATGAGTTTTAATATCAATTAAAGTTCTTGTAGTTTAATAATAAACTATTCTGGTTTTTCACCGTATGTGAAACATAAATCCTATTCTACCTGTAGCATAAACTATAACAGATGTACTATTATACTGTTCCCTTTTTCACCCTATGTGAAATTTAGTCTTTTTCTACTTGTATGATATACTAGTTCAGATGTACTCTTTACAAATGTTCTATCTGACTCTATATTAATTCATCACTTATCTTGAATTAAATATTCAGAAGACTTTATATCTTTAAGCATCTAGGTTCTGACGATTTCTATAAATCTTCATTATAGTTCTTGTAAGGAAGTTAATTCTATAACTCTTTTAAACCTTTTACGATTCTTTAAGAAATTCTTCTAAAATAATTAAAGTTCTTTACTTTCTGAGTAACTTTGAATTCATTCACTGTATTCTGAAGTAGAATAGTTCTTGCAAGTTTTCGTAATTAATCAGGTTTCAAAATTTATTCCTTAACAACGCTGTGTTTCATCCAAAAAATTAAAGTTCGAATGTTCTTTGTTTCAGAGTAAATAAACTACACTTACTTAGATATTCTTCTTTAAATATCTCTAGTGTTGATTCAAATTACATTCGTTGTTTACCTAAACGATGTCTTCAGATTTACTCCATAATATCTTCTATTTCCTTCCATTCGATTGACATCAGTACCAGCGATTCCCAACTATGCTTACCTATCGCTGAAGTAAACTCCATTATGCTATATGAATATGCTGTCGAAACGAAATTCAAGATATTAGTATGATTCATATTTACGAAATCTTAAAATATTTTCACAACGACTCGAACGATATATATCTCAAGTATAATCTTCATTTCTCGAAGATACTTATCCCTTTTGAGAATATTCTGTTCTTCCTCCACTTCTGCTGAAACATATTTATTATAGACTCCTGTCTATTCAATAAAATGGTTTGTATTATCCCATTTCATTTGACAAAGATTCTTATCGAGAATCTTTTCCCAGAGAAGAACGGAATCCTTTCCGCTAACTTCGAAATCGCCATTATCACCATTTTTTTTAACAATCCAGCTCTCCAACGAGACCTTAACAATACTATTACGTCTGCACATAACAGTACTATCATTCGCTTGCTTCTAACAATGTTATTACTATTACACATTTTTATATTAACAATAATAATGAGTCATTCTCAAATGAAGTTCATATTGCACAATAAAAAAAAAATATTTCCTTCAAAAATAACAATTGACAACAAATGAATAGTAAATAAACTGAAAACAATTGACAATAAATGAATAGTAAATTAATTGTAATGAATAGA
>JAFIDM010124643.1:0-16190 GCA_023159025.1 Thereuonema tuberculata | reverse complement strand
CTACTCTAGTTGCCAAAAGTAGAGTGTAGACTTCTTCAGCAACTCCCTTCATCAAATGCTGAAGTTTTTCCTCGTCTGTCATTTGCGGATTAGCGGCCCTGCACAAATCGAGGACGCCTTGTGCGTACTGTTCGCATTATTCGTTGGCGGTTTGTGCCCGATGATCCAGTTCATTTTTCGCTTGTTTAGAACGGTCGTATGGGGTGGTGAAAGTTGCCGTAAATTGCTCTTCGAACTCCGGCCAAGTGGTCATCGTCGTATCACCGTTCTCGAACCATTTCTTGGAGGTGTCTGCGAGTGAGAAATATACGTTAGTTAGACGTGAAGGTTCGTCCCATCGGTTGAATCTGGCGATCCGACCGTAGTCTTTGAGCCATTTCGCCGCATCTTCATCCGATCGAGCGTAGAAGGTTGTTGGCTCTCGGAATCGGTGTGGAGACACCGGCGTAGCTGCGATGCTGGCGTAAGTAGCCGTCTGTGCATCCGGCATGATTGCGTTGGATGGGGGTAGACCACGAAGTCTCCGGCTCTGGCGGGTTGGAATGGCTTCCTGTCGTCTCGCAATGGTTGTAAGCTGCGTTGGAGCTTGGAGTCGGGTTTCGGTACCAAAATATGTGGTGATTTATTCGTTACCCTGGTTCGTGGAAATAGAATGAACAAGACTGATGATAGATCTGAACAGGTTCTCTTTATTTACAAGTGTGCAAGGGTTTATATAAGTTTATTTACATGAGTGTTGATTGGCTGGTGAGCTTTAAAATGATTGGTGCTTTTAAATGAAAAGAGAAATTAACGGAAAGATTTAAATTTAAGGTGCATGATGGGAGCCCCTCCAACCGTTGGGATTTAAAAGTAAACAAAACAGGAATAACCGTTAACGGTTGGGATTTGAAATAATACAAGAGATTACGAATAAGTAAAAGATAAAATACATTGGATAAATAGAAATAAATATATAAATACAAATATAAAACTCATCACAACATGCATCAGGTTTAAATTTGGAGATTCTGAATAAAACTTTACAGGATAATATCAATATTTTACACAAATGGATACATGATAATAAACTTGTTCTTAATATTGAAAAAACAAAAGTAATATTAATTAAACCCAAAAAGAAAATAGTAGATAAAAAATTAAATTCATAATACATTCGCATGATTGTTTACATGGAAATAGTACAAAATGTATTTCTTGTACTAAATTGATATAATAAATAATTTAAAATATTTCGGTATAATTATAAATGATTTTTTATATAGGATAACTATATAAATATTTTATATAAAAAATTAAATGTAACAATATATATTTTTTATTATTTAAAAAATATTCTTCCATTTAAAATAAAAATTTTAATTTATTTTAGAATTTTTGATTCTTTACTAAATTATGGAGTTAATATATGGGCAAATGAAAAAAATATAGATTTGGAAAATTTAAAAAATTTACAAACGAAAGTTTTAAAGTTGATATTTCTTAAAAACATATGGAATAATATTAATAAAAGGAAACAAATATTATTAAAATATAATATATTATATTCTAAACAAAAATTTATATATAATAAAATAATAAATTATTTTTATAGTGTAATTAAATTAAAAGATGAAAGTATAAAAGAAAATTATAATTTGAGAAATAAAAATAGAATAAACTTGATTATCTTTATATCTATAATGAATATAGTAGAAGAAATTTAAATTATATAATTGAGAAAACCTTTAATCATATAAATTGGAATCTATTTAAAGATTATAACAGAATTTCAATTGTAAAAAATAAGGTAAAAATTGGATATTGGATAATACTGATTAATAATTTGTTAAATTTATGTTTATGTTAATATGTTTTGGCTAATATATTTGTTTCAGTATGTTTGAGGATGATAAGTTGATTCTGTAAAATTAAAGTACAGAAACTATATTGGCACTAACCTTAAAACATCTAAAACTTTAAAAGACCACGACGTTTCAGAGCTTCACATGTTAAGCTCCCTTTTCAAGTGGAAATGAGTCATCTTTAAGTAAAACCTTTCCATATCTGAGAATGTTAAACAGAAATGGCAATTTCCATATTTAACAGAAACACCTCCTGGTGACAGATGCTTTAAATAAGAACAGGAAGTGGTCGTCTGCGAAGGTTTCAAATACACTCAAATGGAAAAAAAAAATTTATTAAAGGAAATAACACAATTATCAAAGCCCGTATTCCAATACATTTGAAGTAGAAAGGTCCTGATTATAGCTACCTAACAATCTTATCATGCAAGATTCATAAAAGATTCGCAAATATTTATTTTTACGTACACCAAGAATCTCTACCTGTTCCAAGTCTAGCGAATGACCCGTTCGCTGGCAGTGAAGGGCAGTACTGTAAGATAGATCGGCCTTTCTTATAGCAGAATCATGTTCCTTTAGGCGCGCACTCAATTCCCTTCTGGAATTGCCTTTGTATAAACAACTATTATTGCCTCTAACAGAAGATTTACACCTAATCCCATAAATGAAATTGATTCTGTAAAATTTGTAAAATTTACTTAAATGTAATTTTCAATATAATTATTATGTATTATAATCAAATAACAGCACCTGTTGATAGGAATTTGAATTCCTAAGGGGACTGAATTGTATAAATTTAATAAATAAATAAATAAACAAATAAATTACTTCTCAACCATTCCTTCCAAAAATTTTTACGACATTATCTGCAATTTAAAAAAAAAATTCATTGTCAGGTTTTGCCCTTAGAAACTGAAGATACAAAATTAATTCATTTTATCCAATTTTCAAACTTTGTGAATAAAATATGATATTACCAATATAATCAAATACCATATTGAAATTTCTGAAATAATTACTTGAAATATATTATTACCATAAATTTGACTTTATTAATTTTAAAAGATGTTTGTTTGAATTCGTTCCTCTTTTTAGTAAATTTCAATTTTGATTTCTGCTTTGAATTAATATGCCTCGTTTTGACTTTATTTGTTTAGTACGAATAAATGACCATGAAATTACTAATAGTACAATTAAAAAGACGATATTGGTTTATAGTTGTAAATGTAATAAATATTTGAATATATTGTGAATGTTTTTTATAAAACCTATTTAGGAATTCTGTTAATTTGAATTTTATCTGATGGCTTCAAGAATTGAAAGACCAATTGAAGGTTGAGATGAAATCATCAATACCCTGAACACATATTGTAGTGATAGCATATATTAACCCCATTAAAGATTGAATAATTTTTTAATGAGTTTCGATTTTTCAACAAAGTCAATTCATCGGTTTTAAAGATTTCAATAGAATTCATTAAGGATTATTGAACGCTTTAAAAAAGATATTTTTCCAGTGATTTTCAAATCGATGTGTAGTAGGCAGTGCGATATTTTCTATTTGAGCATGACGTCACATGGATTACAACTTGGAAATTCTCACTTTTTTTTTTTTTCAAGTAATAAGAGAACTTCAGTATTTGAAAAAAAAACAATTGAAAACCTTGTCATAATTCCCGAAATAATATTTAAAATATTTAATTGATAAGCTGTCTGACACTAAAATAAATCAAAAAATAAATCGTAAAAAGGAACTTTTCAAAATCAATACTGAGACAGAAATTATAAGTTCATTGTTATTTTCATCAAATATTACAAAATAAAATTAACTATATTGACTTCGTTTTCAATTAAGAACAATAAAAATTAAAGAAATGAAATGCTAGCAAAAAAATAGAAAAAAAAAAATAGTTGATGAAATTCTTGATTTTTTTTTTTGTTATTTTGTATAAATAGTTTGATGTTTTACGTGTATTGTAATTAATAGTTATTTTAAATGGTGAAAGGAAACAAATAATTATTTATACTTTATATTAAATTAACCAAAAAATAATTTTGAAAATTATCTTTAAAAAACATAGAAGGTAAAAAACGTTTATTTTTTTATTTTTTAGATTTTTAAAAATTCAAAATCATGAACAAATTTCTTAAATAACTTTAAAGAAATTACAAAAAAATAAATTAATTTCATTTAAAAATCCAAACATTGTCAATGATTATAATATACAATCAAATATAATCTTAAATAAAACTTGAATTCCTAAATTAAACCTTAAATAAAAACATTATTCTGTCTGGCATAAGATTAAGTTTATCCAATTTTGTGACCAAACTATTAGAGATAGATTGGTGATGCAAACGGATAAAATGTAGATTTTTTTTAAGACAAGCAAAATGCTACAAAAATCTTTGGAAAAAAAGTTTTTAATTTCCAAGATGGCGCCGTTTAATGCGTCAAATTTTGACTTTTTCTCAATTTAAAATAAAAATATAAAATTTGGAAGAGAACATTATATTGAGAAAATGTTTGTACCGGTGTTTGAAATTTCTAGAGAACGATATATGGGTGAATCTACAGAAAACCTGTAATTCGTGCCAAAGAGCAATAAATTATAAATGATTGAAAATATTTGTCATTTTTCAAAATCACCCTATTGAAATACAAAATATATACTATAGTTTAATATAATTTTTTTTTTAAATTTTATAGAATTGCCAAAAACAAAGTTGTCTACAGAAGGTGATTCGTCACTTCCATCGACTGTGATAAGCTACAGTTGGATAGCTTCTAAAGATCCAAACTGCTTTATTTTTTAATATTTTTAAAATAATATATATATTGTAAAATCAGAAAATATATAAATTTAATATAATATTGAGTGAATTTTTTTTTCGAATCTATATTACTAAAATCTTTTATTTCTCTGTCTGTCTGTCTTTCTGTCTGTGTGTCTGTGTGTCTGTCCGGCGCAATTTTCTGAGAGAATGGAAAATAGAAATAATTTTTACAATGAAACATCCGCGACAGGAATCGAACCTGCAACCTTCTGATCCGAAGTCAGATGCCTTATCCATTAGGCCATAGGGACTACAACTCACTTCATATGGTTTTTTGTATATCTCCTTTTCTTTCCCCCATCAATAAGGAATGTATTCAATCTTTTTTTTGAATCTCAAGATTCTTTATTTATTTCACATCAGTCAGTTTATTTGTAATTCGAAACTGACAATTAGAACGATAATTGCCGAAACGTTGCAATATTTTAAATATTCTTACTTAACCAAATGTGATATTGAAAAATATGTGGGTGTACACGCCAGATATTGGAGTAAAGAAAACAGAGTCAAGAAAGAGAGAAGCACTCTTTTTTTGAGGTGGAATACAGTAAAAAATCACTATTTGCAACTCAAAAACCATCAATAAATGTAACTCAAACGTCACTGAAAAGTGACAATTATAATTAAAATGAGAGTCAAAGAAGAATGAAGCGATACTTCTATTAGATAGAATACTGAAAAATCACTATCTGTAACTCAGAAACCATCAATATTTGGAACACAAAAGCCACTGAAAAGTGCCACTTAGAATAAAAAAAGAGACTCAAAAAAGAAAGAAGCAGTATTTCTATTAGATGGAATTCTGAACACTATTGTAACTCAGATACCACTGAAAAGTATTATTTGGAATAAAAAAAAAAGAGTTAAGAAGTAAGAAGCAGTATTTCATTAGGTAGAATACTGAAAAATCACTATTTGTAACTCAAAAACCATCACTATTTCTAACTCGAAAACCACTGAAAAGTATCAATAGGAATAAAAAAAAAAGATAGTCAAGAAAGAAAAATGCACTATTTCTTTAGGTAGAATACTGCTCAGAAGTTAGACGTCTTAGCCATTAGACCACTAGTCCTACATTCTAATCTCTGTGAAAAATAAAAATATATCATAGATATATGATTTACAAGGTGGTTCTAAAAGCAGTCGTAGATTGAGAGAATATAGACATCAAAAATTAAATAAAAAAAAAAAGCTTTTAAAAAATTTTGGTTTTAGTTTCCTTGATGTAATTTGTGTGTGTATGTGTGTGTGTGTGTTTTTTTTAATAAATAAAAAATTGTATCCGTTATATAAGGCAGGCTTCCGGAGCGAAGCGACGGGTAGCCGACTAGTTATCAGTAATTTTTTTTTTGCAACCTCAAGTCTTGTCACAAAGTTTACCCATCGCTTTTGTAGACATTCCTAAACTTTCTAAAAAATGCAGCCGATGCGCTAGTTGTCTTCCATCTCATTAAAAAACAATAGGTTACACGGCGATTTGGGATTGGGAAATGATTTTATTCGTCTGAGTCGCACATTTGTCAGGAAAATTTTACCTTTTTATTCATTTTTCGTAATTTGCACAGCTCATCCCATTACTTCTGTGGTCTTGTTTAGAACCTAATTTTCCGATGGAAAAATGATTATTTCTAGGCATGATAATTGAAATATGGTAAACTTATTTTTCTGAACGACACGTGTTCCTAACCTCAAAATGAAGAGCACATGGGTCAAGAAATATAAGTATTCAATACTTCCGTGAACATCACTTCCGTGGATAATTGGCGTCAACAATAGAGAATATTATGTTTTTCACGAAGACTTGTCTTTCATTTCCAGTCTCTGTTTAATGCCAATAAGGATATGTTTAACATAAATATATATATAATATATGTAATTATACATTTACATTTTTATAGACGTTTAAGATTTATAGACTCATTCATTCTTATTGTTCATGATTTACTCTTTCGATAAAAAGTTCTTTTAAATCATAAATTATAGTTTTCTATTTATTTATTTCATAGTTTTTCCCACGTAAATTCATTATTTCGAATATAATTGAAATTAAAATTCGACATCGTTATCAACACAAGTCACTTCTCTGGACATAGCCCTACCATTACTTTTTTTTTCTAAAAATAACCAAAATGCGTTGACCTGAACCACATATATCATGGATGTAAGAACGTTAAAAGCAATCATCTCAATTTTTTTTAGAAGGAAATTTTGTAATTTAAAGTCTCAAAAGTTGTTGTCCGAAATTCCAGGTTTTCTGTAGATTCACCCATATCAGTCATTCACAAACGTTTCTGCGTTTGCAATATACATGCAAAAATGTGATTTTTTCTTTAAATATTTGAGTGTGTGGCGCCAACCCGCAATACATCTGAGTTACCTGGATGAGCAACAAAGGGCTGGGAAGTCGGTAAATATTCTCCGACGGTCTCAATATTAATTTGCTAATTAAATATTTTTTTTTAATGCTGTGTATGCACGGGTTCCTGAGCGAAGCGACGATACCCGGTTATTATTATTACATATTATAAAAACATATTATAAAAACGTTATTCTGTTTGTCATTCTGGAAGTAAGCCCCAGTTTTATCGTATATGGTATTAGGTGTAAAGGGGGTGATAAAAAGTGCATATAAGTGGGCGAGACAAAAAGAAGGGTCTCCAAGCGTATGTCGGAGCACGAGACTGCGATCAAAACCCATAATAAGCAATATTTAACAACAATCCATCATCAACAAACAGGACATGAAATCATGTATGACAAACCAATAATTCTTACCACAGAAAAGGATTGTTACCTTAGGAAATTCTATTAATAATTAATAATTAACACGCATAGATGTTATAACACAGATGTATCAATTCGGAATGCATTGTTATATGATTTAAAATGATACTGTTAATTTGATGTATTATTAAGAATATTCTTTGTTATTATGTTGTAGTTATGGACACTTTATGTTTCAAATATGTTTTTCTTTATGTACGCATCTGAAGACGAGAAATTTTCGAAACACGTTATGTGAAGATATATTTTTGTTTATCAAGACATGTGTGCTATGGTCTCTTTTATATTAAACGTCGATCATATTGTAATAAATAACCAAGATATGGAAACACCAGAAATAATACATAAAGAACGAATTTAGGATAATCTGAGTTGAAAATGAGAAAATAACAGATCCAAATATAATCTATAAAGAACTAATCAGTTAGGTAAACAAAACAAAATTCATGAAACTCTACATATATAAAAAAAAAGTCCTGACTCACTCACTGACTGACTCATCATTGCCCACGCCAAACCCTTGGACCTAGAAAGTTGAAATTTTGCACAGAGGTTCCGTTTATGATATAGACGAGGAATAAGGCCATATTTTTCGAAATTCCCACAGGATAGGAATATTACGGGAAACTGACCATTAATTGTGCGGCGCCAACCAGCAATACACTTGATGTAAGCGGAGAAGTCCACAAAGGGCTGGGACGTCGTATATTCTCCAATCTCAATATTAATTTGCTAAATAAATAAAGTTTTTTTTCAATGCTATATATGCAAGGGTTCCGGAGCGAAGCGACGGTACCCGGCTGGTATTGAAGAAAATCAAAGACAGACGGCAAGATTAAAATGCTTGTGAAATATACAATCCAGCATTATCATAATAAAATACCATTTGGGTCGTCGGAATTAGGTATTGTCCCATAAGTCTGAAATAATAGATTTGAGAAAACAAAAAAATAGAGATTTTAAAATTTCTTTTTCGTTTGTCAAACCAACATACTTTTTTATCATAGTGATAAACTAATTATGAAATAATTATAAAATAAATTGTAAATTATAATATATAGGTCCTTATTTTTGAGTGATTTCCACACTCCGGGATACGAACTTTTCTCGATATTTCAGCCCGGAGCCTCGGGCCTTCTTCGGGAGAGATATATATATATGTATGTATACATCAAGGTGAGCGCAGATAATAATATTCTACTGACAAGTTAAAAATAGACAAAATTAATTTATTTCGAACTATACTTGAATTTTCTCCACTGGCTTCTTGTGGAGAGAAAGCTCATTGACATCCCACAAAGCATAGTAGAAAGTTAAATGACAAAACAAAATCTATAATCTTCTAAGAAAATCAATAAAAAAAAATTCCTATCTATGATTACCTAATGATTTTACTCAAATGGCTATAGCTTTCTCTCACTACTACTAAGATATTATTAATGTCCAACACTAGAAATAATTAATAACCTCATTAGATTTACATACAGATGACTATAAAGTACATTTTCCCATTAAAACTTTGAGAAGTTTACAGCTGTGAATTTTTAAACACTTACAGAAAACATTAACTAATGAAAGAAGCTTTCTATCCCCAACTACAGGTAACTTCCTTAATATATTTTGTCATCCATTTCACTCATTTTTTCTTGAGATTGCAACCTAATTGGAAGTTCAATTATCCTTATCCTCTCCTTAACATTGCTTGAGAATACCACCTCTCGGTGGAGAAACTAGTTGCATTTGTATTATAATTTAAAGTGTATAAATATTCTTTATTTAAACAGGTGTATGGCTCCATGTTTGATGTTAAGATTCCTCAGTACACTTAAAATAATTACATTCTCCTTAACTAAGAACAGTGACTAATATTTGCCGTAAACGTCATTGTGATTAACTGACAATAGTACATACCTCTTCAGCTGCTTCTCTTTTTAGGATACCTAGGCTTTTCACGTACTCACGTAAATCCTAAATTTTTCCTCGCACTATATGAATAACGCAAGTTGGAGGTTACCGTTTTTCCATGTAGCAGCACTTTTCAGGATTCACACTTTATTGGTTTCAGATAGTAGCACTTTTTGGATTTCACTCTTTATTAATTTCAGATAGTAGCACTTTTAAGACTTCACACTTTATAGACTTTACCTAGGAGAATCTCAACCACCAGCTTTTAGAATTAACAATTATGGTTTTCCCTAATTCAAAGTATTCACTTAAATCACAGACTGTAGTATGTTCCAGTTGACCACTACTGAATAAACTCCTACCGATTCAAGAATAACATCCTACATTGTTCCAATTTCTACTTGCTTTGAAGATATTGTTCGCAAACCTACACTAGAGGAATAGAAATAACTGATACTTCCCTTATTCCACTCCATAATCACAGAGTAGAATTAATATATAGGTTATATTCCTTCAGCAAATAGAAAATACAAGTAGCTCTTTTTGAAATCAATCTACTTTTCCAGATTTACTCGGGAACGGCAACCCTGGATTGTAGAATAGAAAAGTCAGCATATAACTAACAGTTACCTCTAATACCTAGATCTGTGCTCACGGCGCACTTGTCGGTTTCTGGCTGAACAAGAACTGTGAATGATGAAGCGCAACTTCGGAAAACTGACATTGTTCCCTCCTTGTTCCAAACTCTCAACGTAACTGGTAAACGTGCGTTGTCAATAACAGGACATCTATAGTCATTAATGTTCTATTTAGAAATACTGCACATAATGGCTTAGAACGATTAAGACAACTTGGCAAAATAGAAACTAATCTTCAGAACCACGACCTTTTCTTCGTTTACCCTGAAACTTCATAATTAGCCCGCAGACTCGTATAGTTAATATAGGAACAATTATAATTTCTAATGTTCTGCTTGGAGTCTTTGCTGAACATTCCCCTGGTATAATGGAAGAATCTCGTGTCACCACTTTAAGAGTTCTTTATCTCAATGTCTTTCCTTGACAAAACCGTTAAAATATCAAGAGATATCTGATGCGGTAAAGTAATTCTCCATGGTAAGACTAATTAACCTAATAATTTAAAAAGAATTAAGATGAAATCACCTTCATCTCTTCGTTTTCCACCCGTCGTCTCCGAAATCGAGAAGCGAAGTGAGTGACGACCAAAGTCACATGCTTCTTCCAAAGGTGAGAGTTTTTTTTTTCATTTCTCTCACTTCCCGCGAGATGGCGAGCCCATTCAAAACACCATAACAACCAAATCTTTTACATAAAGAAGAAGTTTTTCATATTTTTCAAGAAGAAAAAATCTTATTTCTTTTGTAATATCTAAAACTAGGGATTTTAAGTTTCTCGGAGAGGAATTTTTCCACTCCTGAGACAAGAAGCCAGTAGCAACAGTTCAATTTACTCAATAGGGGTTTTCGTTCAATATTTTTACGAAAATATTAGTACTTTTACCCCTAAAAAAACTTACACACTGTAGTTGAACCATGAATTCAACAACAAAGCTCAATTAATATATATTAATGACCACTGATCGCTCGCTGGACTCCAACTGGCGATTAAAATAAAAATAAAATTTCTAGGAAATTCCGAAACAACCTGGCCCCTGTAGTAAGAATACAAAGACCCCGTTAAAGCTTCATCAACTAAATTATGACACTTACAAGCCAGCCTTTAGAATCACTCTTTAGAAAGCTTAGAAAGGAAACCTGAAAAACTCTAAAAGAGGGTTTCAGGGGACGAACGAGAACTATGCTAGCTTTATGGTAGGCTAATACCCTGGTTTCACGGAACTACTAAAAACTAGATTCTTCGCATTTTCTCGTTTCTGAGAACCACGTGACCAGTCAGTGCGGGAGTCGGTAGCGCTGTCCGAGTTGTGATAAGTAGGTATAATGATAAAAGTCGTTTCCAACATGGCAGCTGTCGTACCCACCACGCCTCAATGACAACAACATACAGAATGAAGTTAAGGTGAAACTGTAATTTTAATGAAAATGTGGCGAGAAAATATTGATGATCTGAGGCGAATGAAGCGAAATCGTCGAATTTATGAAAAAATGAAAGTAGAATTTAAAGAATCGTACAAGATAGAGAAAACCTACAAGGAAATCAAGAACAAAAATTGATAATTTAAAATGGAATTAAAAATTGATATTTTCGAGAATATGGAGCTGCAACATCATAAATATAAACATAAAAACAAACTTTTGTTTGCCCTTGCTGCGAAACAATAATTTTGCTGTTTGGCATCATTTTGGTTCAGCACAGTCCCAGAATGCATTGCAAAAAACTGGTTTTTCTTCTTCTCCCGTGAAATCACTCACCGTACGATAAGTCGTTTGGGAATACGTCAGAAACATACGTCACAGGGCTGAACTAGTTTTATATATCGACTTCTTCTCCCATGAAACCAGGGTATTAAGGTTAACTATTTATGATGAGATCTTGTTCTGGTATTGATCATGCTGCATCGGATGTGGCGCAGGATAAAATCATCCGCCTTAGGGATTAGGCAGAGGCCTCTGTTCGCAGGTGATGGTGGCACCCCATCCTATAGGCTATAAATAGAAATTCTTTGATATGGATTATCGGATATATGGTCTGGTCTTAAATACCGTAATTGCTTATAAGGTCCCTTTTGTTTGTGATTTCAGTGCCACACTGATTCAATTTCAAGAATTTTTCCGTGAGTACGATCTTTTATCGACGTCATTTCTCCAACTGACGGAGGGACAGCTTTTTCACAAAGCACTTCATCCCCTCAAATTCTAGGAAAAAAAGATGATGAAAACCATACTCCTTTATCTGTGTTAATGAGCCAATTTTTGAAAATGGTGCAAAATAGAGAGTTGAAGATCTTCGAATATAAATTTTTATTTTTTTATTGAAAATTAGTTCGCAAGCTAGATATATGTGTTTGTGATCAGGTTAAGGAACTAAGGACAAAGTTTAACAACGATTTATCTATTTTTAACACTTTTTGTATTTTTTTGAGTACACCGATCACCTCACCTCAGCCACACAAAAATAAATTCTGCAAAAATAATGTGTAACATTATTTACAAAAATATCTTGGTATTTCTGAAAATTACAGCTTCTTTGTCCAGCTGACAGTGACTAAATAATTTTTAACCTGTATTTAACGAATTACTATACCAAAATAGATGTGTATGTTCAATTTTTATTTGTTTTGCTTAATAAACACTGCATAATTAAATTAATTTAACTGTGCTAAAACTTCTAAATTTATTTGCGCATGCCGATATTGGTTTCATTAATACTTACAACGCACAAATATAAATTACAATTTAATTTTTTATGAGTTATTAGCTAAAAAGTAGGACGAACGGAGGTGAGAAATTGTGACGGAGTTGAGATAGCAGTTACAGAAGCGCAGGCGATCAGCCAAATAATCTTTAATATTACTAACTTAAGCAGAATTTCAGACTTGAGATAACTGATGTAACTCATGAATAAGATGTTACTGTTTGACAAATATTCTTACTGCCTTTTTCCAGTTATCAAAGCAGCGCCGAATTCTACCTGGGTGCTTTGCTTCAGGTATTAAGTCAATAATCTTATTTTTGTTATAAATCGGCTTTACAAACTCGGCTTCACAAACCTCTCATTGCCGACTGGATATAATGACCGATGTTTTATTTCAATATTAAAAAAAAATGTTGTAATGGCTACCGTAATTGTTCCATTTAACAAATTGTAACTTACTGAATTACAAAAAACCTGCCAAAACCAATAAATTTAAAAAAAAACTTCGCACAGCTTACATTAACGAACCCAAACCAAACTATTATTATGCTGAAAAAAGGACTTAATAGAAATTATGATTTTAATACGATTTGATCATTTATTTTGAAATTTCTGACTTAAATCTTGAACAGTTCAGCAAAATGATAGAGCTCCGATTCATTCAATTTACTTTCCTTAAAAATATATATTTTGTAATCATGCTTTATATAGGTTGATTCCTTTACAAACACGTGAGTTTTTGGTTCACTCCAAAGTAAGTCTCGCCTCCGAACAAGTAGTCTCACCATAATCACTAAGCTAAATGTGACGGAGGTGACAGTGACGGAGGTGAGAAAATGTTTATTTTATGGATCTCTTTGATCTTTTAGCAGCAAATATCGCTGCCATCCAATACAGCTATCAAGAATGTTTCAATTGTAATGGATTTACCTCAATTTTTAAAAGAAAATTTTAATATTTCAACAATTTAGGATGAGAACGGAGGTGATAACCTATTTGTATACGCTGCAGAAATTCGATTTTCAATTAGGAATCCTAACGAAATCTGTACTTAGCCGAAGCAAAAGATGGGCTGGGTAGTTTGAGGAAAGGTGGCCATGACAATTGGACATCTCGAAAACCAAGACAAGGTTTCTGCGTTTTCAGAAAATAAGTATTTACTTTGTGTAACGGAGGTGAGAACGCATTTCGGGAACAGGCATATCACATTTTTTTTTAACTAACATGGAATTGTTTAAAAATTGCTTGCTTTCCAAGACAGTATTATTACTTTCAAACTAATCCATATCAATAAGAATTCCAAACAAGTAAAATTTATTTATCACAGATATGAAAGGTGGAGGTAGTTGAATGGGAACGGGCTGAAATTGCGACTATCTCACCTCCGTCACATGCTATTTCGTTGTCGTTAATAAACAAAACAATTAAATTTAGGCAATAATGTGAAGGAAGGAAGTGCTATTTTCTAGAAATTGTGTCTTTTTTTATTATTAAACGTTTACATCAATTTTTAAGTATTTGTTGAAAATTAGAAATGCGCAATAAGCCAAAAGTGCACCATTACGAGAAATTGGCTCTAATACAAGATCTCAGAAATCACGGCTGTCCTGTAGAAGGTGAAACTGAATATGTGAGAATTGATGATGAAATTGCTACCACTTCTCAATCTTCGATTCCGAAATTGTTTCGCAAGTTTTAGATTCCAATGCATTAGAAAGTGAGGATAACGACAGTGATATTGAAAGTGAAGCGGTGACACAAGCAGAAGCACTCAGAGCATTCAATTTTCAGAAACTACAAAACTTAGAAAACATTATACAAAAGATGAAACCAAAATCGCGACAGTCCTGTATTATGGATTACTTATCCATAATAGTTATTACTTATCTATAGTAAGGTCAGTTGTACATCAGTACTTTGCTTTAGCATACTGGTACTATTTGTATACAACTTTATTCCGAATTAAAATTTTTAAAAAATAATTACTTTCTGATTCCATTAATTTTATTTGGTTCAACTAAATTAAAAAAATTATAATATAGTAAATTGTTATTTTCGTACATCAATACATATCAATAGTGTCATAAGCTGATCTGAAGTCAATAAAAAGATGGTGTGTATCAATTCCGAATTCTTTACATTTTTCCAGTATCTGCGAATTGTAAAGATCCGATCAATAGTCAAAAGCTGATTCTTTCATCTCAATATCACCTTTTCTAAATCTGAGTTATAATCATTAACGTAGATGCTCCGGTATTATAAAAAAAGATAGTTGATTGTGAAAAAGAGTTAATCTTTGAAGAAAGCCAAGTAGAAACAACGTGAAGATTTGTTTTCATGAAAATGTTGTGTTTTGAGACTTTATACGTGGTTGATTATTATTATACATCTAAAGATTATAAATTTTTAGATTTAAATATTATTTATTTTTAACATATATTTAAAAGAACCATTAATCATTTTAAGTTTATATATGTGAATGGAAACTTAAAAAACGGCATCAGAAAGTAGGCCCACCAAATCAAGAAGAGAGGGATTATCTTGAAAATTAACAAGGGTAAAAATGAAAAGAAACAGATTAAGGGGGGAATAATAATCTTAAAATCTCTTATAAAACCTCTTCTGCGCTTACATATCTTTTGAAAACATATTTTTTTTATCAAATTACTAGGCAATATCCTATGTACAGATTGATCGATATGAATAAAGTAACATATTACCAATCTAATGTAATATCTTATTGAATTCTTAAAAAAATTTTACTTGAAGTACATTATTACCATGAATTATACTTCAACAACATTAAAAGATGTTTTTTTGAATTCGTTCCTCTTCTTAGTAAATTTCAATTTTGATTTCCGCTTTGAACTAATAAGCCTCGTTTTCACTTTATTTGTTTCGAATTAATAAATCATCATGAAATTACTAATAGTACAATTAAAAAGAAGATATTGGTTTACTGTTGTAAAAGTAATAAATATTTGAATATATTGTGAATGTTTTTTAAAAAACTTTTTTAGGAATTCTGGTAATTTGAATTTTATCTGATGGGTTCAACAAGTGAAAGGTCAGTTGATGGTTGACATAAACTCATCAATACTCTCAACACAAGCTGTAGATAAGATTTAGTAATTTTTATTGAGTTTGGATTTTTCAACAAAGAAATTTATTCTCAATATTTCAATATAATTCATTAAGTGATTGTTGAAATCTTTAGACAAGATATTTTTCCAGAGGGTTCCAAAATCGCTGCTAGCAGGCAGCAAGATGTTTTCTATTTCAGCATGACGTCACATGGATTACAACTTGGAAATTCTCTTCTTTTCAAATAACAAATAGAGTGCTTCAATTAAAAATGTTTTCATAATTACTGAAATAATATTTGAAATAATCAATTTATAATCAGTATGGATACTAAAATAAATCAAAAAAATTAATCGAAAAAAGAACATTTCAAAGATAATAGAAATTATAAATTTCATTG
>JAFIDM010124642.1:0-16193 GCA_023159025.1 Thereuonema tuberculata | reverse complement strand
TTAAAAAGATTAAAGTTAACTGGGTTCAGATAATTTCAACAATTTTTGGGGGGATTTAATTAAATTTATTTTTCTTCAGAAAATTGAAAAGAATTGTGTATCTGTTAGAATTTAGTTTAAAAATAAATAAAAGCTTTCGCGATTTTAACAAAAGCAAAGAAAAGTAAAATAAAAATGTATTTTTTTAAGATAATGTTAAGTTCTCTCAGAAACTTTTTGTTCTGTAGACTACAGCCTGTTAAAGTGAATCGTCTTATGCTGGGCGAAAACGTACCAATATGCGGCAATATTGGTGGACAATATTGGTCATTATTGATATTGGCAGTTGGTATTGTGCGCGAACACACAGGTTTTCCTTTACGAGTATTGGCCTGGTTACGGCGTTGCTCACTAGGAAGAGCTAGAGAGAGCGTGTTTCCGTACAGAATTGCTATAGTATTAAACGCCGTCCCTCTGTAGAAATCAATTAAGATTCTTTCATTATCAATTGACAAAATGTTGTTGTTTGAATTATCTGTTTTGGGCCGACCCATTTTGCTGATTTTAAGCCTTGTTTCTCAAACAAAATGGCCGGCGTGAGTGAGTGATTTTCCGATTTTCAAAGTCCCGCCTTCCTTCTACGTCACCATTGTCACGTGATTTCATCCGTTCATGTGATTCGCTCGCTCACCAGCAATATTTCTCGCCAACTAAAATTGTTCCTTTTTTTCCGACAATCGCCAATGGGCAATATTGTTCATTTTTTTTGCTGGAAACGGTTGGTACCAATAAAAATGACCAATATTGTCCATCAATATTGCCGCATATTGGTACGTGTTCGCCCAGCATTAAACACTGATTGCTACGGATGCTTCAGAATAACCGACTACTAAAGGAAGCGCTTGATGTCGTGGTTTTTCTTTAAAAAAATATCAAAAAGCAGTTTTAAAAATTCAAGAAAGCCACCCTTAGAGGGTTTCCGCCCCCCTCCCTTACTTTTGAGAATGTTAAGAAAAACATCAACACGAAGTGAGATATACTTTTGCATTTAGTTCAGGTTTCCACTGTCGTTTCACACTGCTCCCGATCATGAGAGCTGTGGATTTGTGCACTTAAGTTCATTTTCCCTCATAATTCCCTAAATAACTGGAACTTAATTTTTTTAAGTAGGACTGCAGAAGTATAAGTAATTTTCTATTCGCCTAAGTACAAATCAACAGCTTTTGTGATCAGAGGCAAGTGGTATGGCAGTACAAACTTGAAAAAAATGCAAAAATACCGCTCGCTTAATATTAATGTTTTTTCTAAAAATCTTCAAAAATAAGGAGAAAACCCACTAAGATCGGCTTTCTTAAACTCTTAAAATTGCTTCAGATATTTTTTTATTTTTGCTCTTCTAAAAAAAACAAAAAACAAACAAGTAATGGCTGTAGTATTTATCTATTGAAAAACATCCTTACGACCAAACGTCGGAAGAAATATGGAACCCGCAAAAGTTAAAACAAACAATAAAAACTCGCCGAGAGGACAAATGGCGGGATGATCGCCATATTAGCGTATCCATACAGCTTGAATACAGCTGTACCAGGATGTCATTTTGTATACAACTTGGTCTCACCCATTGTTATTATTATTAATATTTACCTGTGCTTTCTTATTTTCATGCGCTAAATAATTTCATAGAGGCCGCGTGTAGCAACTTGGTCTCACCCATTGTTAAGACCAGTTGCACAAATTGTGACGTGATGTCACATGGTTTGGGACGACAGTACTTAAACAGTCCATTAACTCCAAGCTCTTTCCTGATTTAGTTAATCCACTTTCTGTTGGTGTATAACCATTTAGTTTGTGTAAGGAATCTTTCTGCTACATATAATCTTATTTTATCGTTTAGCAGTTCTATATGCTAAATAACAGTACATTAATCAGGAAACAAGCAAAGTTCAATTTATTAAAACTAAAAATCGATTTCAACATTAAATGCCTTCTTTCTTTATGATGCGAGTTTATTAAAATTTCTTTTGTTTATTTGTTTTTCATTGGTTTTTTTAAAGTTCTTGTACACTATAAAAACGAATAGCCTACATTCTACTTAGAATCTCTGCTGAATATAAAGACTTCCAAAGTTTAAATTTTCTGAAAAAAATAAATAAAAAAATTAAATCTATAACGGCAAAAATTTAACGTGCTTAAGAATTAGTAATAAACAAAAAAGATAAAACCCACACATTAAAAGATCTACTGAGCTCAGTGGATCTTTTAATTGTGTGCGTTTTTATCTTTATTGTTTATTAAAATTAAATCTAACTTATATTATTTAATTGATTTGTTCCAATCTGCTTAACTTACCTTTAATCATATGAAAGCTCGAGGATTACCTAAAACACTAATACTCATTTATTTCATACAATGAAATATTAGTAGGATTATTTAATGAGTGTTAAAAAACTTTTCATTAATTAAAATATGAGACAAATACACAATAAAATTATTTAAAAATTGTAAGGCTTTAAGAGTTGACAATGAAGTCTGTAAAGGACTTCGAAAGCTCGGGAGATGTAACGTGTTTTTAATGATTACAATTTTTAAATATTTTTACAATAAAATAATAGAAATAGGATAGAAATCCCTTGTTCAGATTCCTAGATTTTTCTGTGTGATTTTTTGTCTCCTTCTCACGCTAATTTCTCGACAAGGACCCATTTCAAAAAAGGTTTCAAATATAAAAGTTAGGTCCTCCCTAATCCTCGAATAAGCATACCAAATTTCAAGAAGATCCATCAAGCCGTTGAAAAATTATTATCATAAAGATGGCGGTCTGGTTGAGCCTATGTATGCATGTATGTATGTATGTATATATGTAATGAAGGTGGGTGGCAGAAGCCAAGCACTGCGACCAGAGGTCTATTGTACTATCCCACGGAAATATGGACAGATGGAGAGAAAGACTGAGAAAGTATGGTGGGAGAACTGCAAGGGAAACGGGAGAACCCCGAGAAAACCTGCCCAGCGCGGATCGTCCACCATCAAGAAACCCACATTAGAACCGAACTGGTTGAGCCTAACTTCCCTAAGACTAATGGCAATTTAAAAGAGATAACCGTAATTTCCAAAACTTACATCCAAGTCAATCATACAATAGTAATTTCGTAATCACTTCACATAATTTATTTATTTATTTATTTATTTATTTATTTATTTATTTATTTATTGTAATCATAATAACTTCACTACAAAGTTATTTCAAAATATTTTTTTACAATTAATAAACATGCATCCATCATTGACTTACATCTTATTACTTCGCCTGGTATTTAGTTATTGATACAAAGAATTAAGTACATAAAACTAAGTATGTGACTTCGGATTGCAAGAAGCGCATCAAAGCACAACGGAAGTCGGAGATCTGGATGGGCCCTAAACTTTACCCAGTCCTTTAGAGAACCGCGATATGCTTTTTTTTCCCCCGAGGGTTACAGGCAGGCAAGCAATGGACAGGTCGTCCGATCGTTTTTTAGTTCTGTAGATCATAAAAACTTATGAAACTTAACCACATTATGCGTAGAGCTATAATTTTTTTTAAGAAATGGACATAATAATTAGAATATTTGAGATATTAAGCATTTTAATAGAATTCCTGATGTACTTTAAAACTACGGTTTTCTTAATCCTTCGAGAATTTATTGAAAACATCCATTTCGTTTTTGAATAAATCAATTCGAATAACTGTTAAAAGTTTTGAATGGCTTGGAGTTATTTAAAGTTTCTGAATGAAAAGCTGAAAGCGAATGAAAAATCTGAGCAGCATTGATCAGCCGTATGAATGGCTGGCTAAGCGTTGTACGTTGCTTGTGGGGGCGAGAGAGAGGGGGCGGGGAGAGGGTGAAAGGCAGAAGGAGGTGTTCTGGATGAAAAGCTTCTCCGTCAGTTGGGCATGAGTGTTCGGCGTACGCTGGCTCCCGATCCGCCTCCGCCTGTTATTGCTACTCGGTCTTAGTGCCACCAACGAACGACGACCGCCGCTACCGCTGCTGCTGCTGCCGTGAGCCGTTCACTCGTCGCCGCCTCCCGCCGACCAACACTTCGCCTGCAGGTCTTCGCTCACCTTCGGCCAGTCAGTCCACGATGCCATCCGGTCCCACTGTCTCGCTGTCGACACTTGTCGTGCTGGCGATGGCTTCGGCTGTCGCTTTCACGGTGCCCCGTGGCCTCGAAACCAACGAAATTGAAGAGAGTAGACAGGTGAGTACAAACTTAGCAAAAATTAAGAATTCTAATTAAAAAGCACTCATCATTTAGGTGTAGATAATTCACTCACAAACTATCGTTAGATCTGAGGAAAGAAACTTATGGTAATCCCTCCTATACAAAGTACCCTAATCATTTTCTTTCAAAACAGTCAAATACCTACAAAGTATTCATAAGACATTACTAAACATAGATAACCTTTTTAAAAGATTATTCGCTCATTTGAAGATAACTTGAATCTCATAGACCATTTTCATTGAATAAAATATTAATTTCTAATTACATCTTTCCACCATATTTTACAAGATACCTACGTTTCTCAACAACAAGGAGAGTAACTGAAAATGTATGCATATATCACATTTTTCATACAACATAATTAATCTCGTATTAAAATTAAATCCACTTTCAATAAATATTACAAACTTATTCCCATTTTACATTCATGCATTGTAATCCATCCCAACTTGAACTTCTAATGCACCTTGACTGGACATGAGTAAAAACTACTTATTGAAAAATTTCTTATAAAATAACCTTATCCTACAGCGATACAAGTTGATTTTCAAATCCAGGTCAAGTTTACGGGGAATATCAATTAGAAGAGAGGAAATAAAATAATTAACAAAAACGAAATAAGAAAATTATCGACAAAACAACACAATAGGAAATTCCGCATTAAAATTGATCAATAAATAAAATTGAAAATAAAAAAAAAAAAAATCAGTTAAATTCAGAAGAAATTTGGAAAACGAAAGATGAAGAAAATTTTTTCGAATCTTTTAGTCTTACTTTATTATATGTATCTATGTATTTTTCGTTTATATAATCGCTATTTTATATCAAGACTATTACTAAGTTTTCATTCTTCGGTAACGAAAGTGAAGCGAGCATATAGGTGAGTACGAATTCCACAGAACCTTAAAAAAATTAAATATTCTATTTAAAAAGTGATAACTATTTCGGTGAACTGTCGTTAGATCTAATAAGAAACTTAAAGCAAAAATCAGATATATATATATAATAACTAATAAATTAAAATAAGAAAATTAATAATAAAATATCAAAACTCCCCATTGAAACAAAAACTTAAAATTGGTCAATAAACAGAAACGAAATTAGAAAAAAAATTCAAATTAGCGGTTTGAAAAAACAAACGATAAAGACAATTTTTTCCACTTCTTTTAAATTCAGTAAAAACTATTTTTTTATCAAGTGTGTACCATTACTAAAGTACGTTGATTTTTTATATTGCATTTCATGAAATATCCTCCTAAGTTAAATGAAGACGTCTTAAGATTCTTTTCTTTACTTGTGTCTACGTATTTTTCGTCTATCCAATCGGTATTGTATATCGTATATTTTTTGTTAGTTTTGAATGATCGATACAATACTATTGGCATTTTAAATTTCTCTTAGAGTGATAACAATGAAATGAATGCATGATTGCTTTTTATTAGATTCACGTAATGACGAAATTTTGTATATCGCTGTATATTTTTATGATGGCCAAATAGAAAAAAAGAAATCGTACATCAGTATCATTCTAAACTATCTGGCAATGTTTTCAAGAATTTATAACAAAAATTCATAATATTGAATAAAAATTCTTCGTGAAACGTACCAAAAAAAATAAAAAAAATAAGAAAGTTAGAAAAAATTATCAATTCAATTGGAAAACATATAGTTTGTACTGTAATGAAATTATGTATTATAGAACCTATGAATCTGTACAAGGACATCTTACAGAATCTAAACAGGGATGTGTTATTTGCAACTAAAAATAAACGAACAACTTTTTCTTTCGGAAACAGTCCATTTTCCATAACGCTGTTCTTTATTTTATTTTCATTTTTTTTTTTTTTTTATAAAATTCGTGATATTGTAGACACAAACGAAAAGTCAACGTATATATCAAAGGTCTACATCTATCCAACACAAACAGTACTAATGTTTCATTTTCTGGAGAATACATAAATAAATAAATAAATAAATAAATTCACATTGTTTAATAAAGTTATTTAAATCAGGGATAATTTTGCTAACAAACGAAACCCTAATTAATGGATTAGTTAAAAGGATTAATTCCCATTCTTTAAAAAGTCGATAGAAATATGTTGTTTAACTTTCTTTTTTAATGTTTTCTACGGTAATTTTTGTCGCCTTCTCGCGCTGATTTCTCCAGAATAACCCACTTGAAAAGTTTCAAGTATATGTTAGATCGCCTCTTTAGTTCTTAAATATGCAAACCAAATTTCAAGAAGATCCATCCAGCGGTTCACAAGTTATTTTGTAAGATAGGAACGCAGACAAACGCGCGCGCGTCAGTTTACAAAAACTGAGTGTTCGATATGCCACTCAGATTTTGCCAATTTTTAGCGACCCATTTGGGAGCTATTGTGATAGCGACCAAAATCGGTAGCTATTGCGTTTCTCCTGTCCGTCCGTCCGTGTCTGTCCACCCCTAACAACTCACGAACGGAAGGTCGGATCGACAAACGGAATTCACCATCGTGTTCAGAGGCCCAAACAACGTAGAAATGAGGTATTTTCAGGGGCCAACGCGAGATGTTCGAGATATTTGGCATTGTTGCCATTGTCCCCCCCCCCCAAATAAAAACTCCCGAATGAAAGGTCGGATCGACAAACGGAATTCACCATCGTGTTCAGAGGCCCAAACAACGTAAGGATTGGATATTTTCAGAGGCCAATGTCTCCCCCCTCGCCAATGTTTTCGAGATATTTGGCATTGTTTTCAATGGATTTCCTGTATTAGCTTAAATGTTAGAAATGCGACCATCTTATTTCAGTTGTCAGCTATAGCTTGATTGGTAAAGTCTCAGATTCGTATACTGTAGGTTGTCGTTCGAATCCGTAATCTAATCTTTTTTTTTTACCTCTTAATCTTTGTCGTCGTGGTTTTTTTCTTCTGCTTAGTTTCCTAATGTTTTTTTTTAATTTTTCCAACTTTTTATTTTTTATTTTTCCTTACGTTAATATACTTCCTTTTTTTTTATTATTATTTTTTATTTTTTTTTTATTATTATCGGTTGCCTTTAAATTTATGCAGCACAAAATTACATTCACTTGTTCTGTTTTTCTTATTTTCCTAACTTTTTTTTTTGTTGGTCCTTACGTTAATATACTTGCTTTTTTATTATTATTATTATGGGCCGCCTTTAAATTTATATTACATTAGCAAAAATTACATTCACTTCTTTTATCAGAAAATAAGGTAAATAAAGGCCTTAATTTTCCTTTTGAAATTTACTGAGATACTTTTTTTGTCCTAGAATGTTACGGCTTCGTCTAGCAATTCAATACAGTTCAAAAGAACTTTGATGTTTTTACATTTTTACAAATTTCATTTTTACAGTTTTATAGTAAGACGTGTTCTTTCGAAACTGTGACATCAGTATCCCAAATAACAACGATGGCGAAGAATAAATTTTTGGAAAAGTAAAATGCTTAATAACATATTAGAATTAGGGCATCCCAATTTATAATAGTCGATAATAATAGTCGAATATAATAGTATTATAATCGTTATAAAACGATTATAATAGTCCACTATCCAGAAGTAGATAGTCGTAACTAAACTATTGAACGTATGTCTGAACTATTTATTTTCGTATAAATTATTTTCTTTGTCGTAATAAATTACATATTTAATGTCAACTTTGTGAATAGTGATATTTTTGCCTCTTAAAATTTGAATCTCTTAACTCCAATTTGTATAAAAAAAACTAACATGGAATTGCAGCCTTTGATTCAATTTTCAGCTTTCTAAGATAATTAATTTCTGATTTTTTTTATAAATAAACGCTTTAATGGCAATTTGTATCCATGGTATCATATTCTTGTTCATATCTAAAATTTGGTTTTAAAACTAATATTCACATCACTAACTTATTTTTGCTAATTATTCAAAAATAGTACTTTTATTTTTTTCAAGTAAACGATATTTATTTGTTAATAAGTTATATTTACTGAAAATAGAGAGTTGAGTTAAAGACTAGTGGAAAAAAGTAAGTTTCTTCTCTAACTGGAGCAATGCTTTTAAGTTAGGCGAGAGTTTTAGACTGAAAATTATTGAAGATCTTACATTTCGTAATTAAAGTTTTGCCGCTCCTTTTAATTATAGTTCAATTAAACTAGAAGTTCAGAAGTTTTGTTTGAAATTTAATTTGAAATATTAAACAATCCTATCAAGTAATTTTCTTTTTATTGATTTGAACTTTATTAATTTTAGTATGAATTTAATTAAAAATATTCAGCTGTTGTATGGCGTTTTAAGACTCTGCGACCGAAATCTATACAGAAATCTACGCACAAATCTATCTATGTGTACAAGTCTGAGAACAGATAAAAGAAACCCTATTAGTTACTCGCTGTATCGTCATAAATAAGTTTGACATTTTCAGTTCGTGTTATCTTGTTTCAAATTATTGTAACAAGATCTGTAGCAATGCTTTTATTGTACTTTAAATCCGTTATATTTCATTACGCAGAAGTATGACTATATATATATTGGATCAAAATTCACGGCAAATCGTAGGTCTGGCAGAAGTTTCTAGTAAAACTGATTATCAATAATAGAATAAAAAGTAATAATGTCAAAGTTAAAAGATTTCATTTCACTGGTCATGAAGCGAGGTTTATTGCTCCTCGAGGTTCTTGGATAAGTTGATATCGGAGATTAGAACGACGATCGCTTAACTTTAAGTATGGGAAGAGCCTGATTCTTATTCGAAAGAGAAGTTACGCAATTCTAGGACCCGTTCGCAGAAGAAACATAGTGGGGGGAAAAACAAATTCCTCCATTTCACCCACTGTCGAGGAATCCCGGTTCGCTAGATCGAAACCGGGATTCCTAAGCTACATACACTTGAGAGTCGGGATGAAAAATGCAGATAAATGCAAAATTGTTTTTGCTTCAAATTAAAGTGAGAAAGTGCTAAATATATTATAGTTAAGTTTAGCATAAATATCAAATGTTCATTACTCTATTGACAAAGCCTTGTTTTTGCATTATCTTTTTTTATTATTTTAAAATCAAACTAATTTTCTGCTTTCTCCAAAGAAGCTCCTCCATTTTGTATGAATATGTTTTAAGAAATCAAATGCTACGAGATCAGAATAGCGCCAGACGCTAGGAACTAAATCTCTCGCCATCCAAAACTAAATTTTGAATTTAAAACTTAATTTGTTTTATATATGAATCTCGTCTTCTTAAACTCTTACATTTATCAATTAATCGACCCGTAAATTGGTTAAAAACATAGACTCACAAAATCATCATTTGAAAGCATATTTATCATTCAAGTTTGAACTGTAACTTTTAAATACAATTATTAATAAAGCTTTATTTTATTACATTACAATGAGATTATATTACTGTCTCCATTGCAGATTCATTCTGTTATCTATCTATAGATCTAATCACTTATAAATTCCTAATCACATTTGTATCTAGATTTAACGTTATTATGTTAAAGGTACTGAATTCTAGGCTTTTGTGGCGCTTGAGGTTCCTGGTATTTCCTGACCGTTGGACTAGGCTGAGATCGGATTGTTAGTCCCGAGGCCCGCTTCCATTAACTTAAGGAAAAAAACTCATACCTATTGTACAGTATCTGGTTGGGCCCTTGGACTCGTCTTGAGGAGAATTCAATGAGAAAAAATTCCAGTCCTCCACCGGGAATTGAAACCGGCTCCTTCAGGCCTCAGTCAAGCGCATAACCATCTTGGCTATCGAGCCCACAACATTATTATTATGTTAATAACATACAAAACAACATTTTATATATAATTTTGGAAACTGGAATAGTAAAAACTCATAGCATGACCTCTCATTTCCTTTTGCACTGCCTGCAATTAAATTCAAGATAAGAATAAATTAAGTTATAAAAACTATTGCAACTCGGATACAAGAAAGTTTTCTAAATTTTCAATTCAATCCCAGCTGTGTATTTGTTACCGCAGAAGGACTGATTTTAGGGAAACGTCATCAGCGACAACTAGTGTTAATTTTAGCAATTAATTTTGAATTAAAACGCAATAATAAAAGACGTCTTTTAAAATTGTTAAAGTTAAAAATCAAACATTCAACGTTAAATTATAAATAAAAATAAATAAAGAAACACACACACACACACACACAAAGTCACTTTTAAAAAAAGACTCATTCAAACAACCACTGATGACGTTACCGTAAATTAAACTTCCAACTCAAACAGAAACAGAAAACTGTCTTTTGAAAATAGCCAATTTCAAATCCAAATCTAACTTTTATATTTAAAATCTCCTCAAACGGGTCCTTGTAGAGCATGAAAAAGAGACAAAAATTCTACAAAAATATTGATATGCAAACAATGGATTTCTATCCTATTTTTATTAATATTTCATTGTCTTCAACAATGAGGTTTAACCCACTTTAAGCTAATCCATTAATTAGGCATAGTTTGATAATTAAAGTTAATCGATTTCGATAATTTAAGCGAATAAAGAGGATTTAATTACTTTTATTTGTTCAGAAAATGCAAAAATTTGCATTGTTTGTATTTTGAAAATAAAGATGGGTTTTTCGATTTTATCTAAGATTTAAAAAAAAAGAGATCTTAAGAAAGCACATTTTTTCGAAAGAGGCTTTCTTCGAACTTCTTGTTTTATTTTTACAGTCTGCTCCCAATATGTATAATACAGGGTGTCCCAGGAGCAAAGTTTGGGAGGTGATAGTATAGATCATTTTAAGCAAAAAAAAGTTCCTATGAACGAGTATTCTGTTCTGAATAGTTTCTTAGATAATTGAAATTTAGCGCGCAATTGTCACTGCACCAACTGGCTATTGTTTTCCTTCTCTTCCACCGCACGGCGCTAAGATCTCCAAACCCAACTCCCTTAGAATTCTGTTTACGGGGTTGGATGAAGAATGAAGTGTACAGACGTAGAGTGAATATATGAGACGAATTGCTCGTTCACATAATGGATGCTGTTGGAGCGTAAAGAAACGCCACGATGAACTCAGACAATTAACACGTACTGTTCTCATAAGAGTTGAGAAATGCATTGATGTTAAAGGTGGAATTTTTGAAACTCTGTTACAAACTGTAAGACGTGTGAACTCGACAAATAAATATTAGAAACAGTATCTTGTTGTTATGGCCACGCGGTTGGCATTGTCGCTAAGACACTGGCCTCTCACCTCTGAGTTCCGAGATTGGTTCTCAAGTGGGTTTCGTGATGGTGGGCGATCCGCGCTGGGCAGGTTTTCTCGGGGTTCTCCCGTTTCCCCTGAGAGTCCCCCACCATAATTTCTCAGTTTTTCTGTCCGTCTGTCCTCCTTTCCGTGAGTTGGCAGAATAGATCTTTCAGGTCACAGTGCTTGGCTTTCCTGCCACCCACATTCAGCCCAAGTTGTAATAAAATAAATAATAATCTCATTGTTATCATTCATTTGGAAATTATACATTCAAATAGCTTTATCTCGGAAACCCTTCGGAGTAGGATACTCGTTCATGAGAACGTTTTTGCTTAAAACGACCGATACCATGACCTCCCAAAACATTGACCTTTCTTCCTCGGACACCCTATATGTATGTACAAGAAGAATAGTTGCATATATACTTTGTTTTATGTACATGAGGTAAGAGTTCAATGAGAACCCTGAGGACTTACATCTATAAGAGGTAAGACTTCAAACTTTATTTCGAACACAATGTTGAATCCATAGCAGAGGCTAGTAACGGTTAGTTGGGTCTGTGAAACCGAGAGGAATAGGTGAGAAAAAAATGTCCTCACACCTTTCAAAACAACTGAAATATTCTCCATTTTTAAGCATTTAAGCAGTAAGGTAAAGAGTAACATTAAGATGGGATCAATGCACCTAAAGAGGGGGAGGGGAAATCCTCATCCCTGCATTTTTAAAACTGAAAATTATCAGATTTATAATTTTTTTAATATCAGAGCTGAATGGAGAAAATTGACAAGCAACGTTACTCTCTGGCTCATTGTCTGAATGCAAGTGAATAATTAATATAGGATAAGATACTGAAATTACTTAGAATACTGTAATAGGAAAAAAAAACAATTTCTTAAAAGAATTACTTTACAGTCTTGAAGATTTACTTCGACGATCGTATAGAAGGAGCAATAGATATAATTTAATCAAAAAGTTCTGATTCGATTATATACATTCGAAGAGAGAGACAGAATCATATATCACTGTCTACTTTTATAGCAAACTTCAAAGTTTTGTTCCCAAAATTCCGAAGGCCTAATCCGGAACTGCGGATTAGATTCTGCCTTGAATTGAATTTTGATCATCTTCTGAGCCACGTTTTTGATACAAACTCGCAATTCGAACTGCACTGTGTGAACTCAGCTAATTGACTCCAAGATGACAGGAAGAGAAGCAGGAGACAAATTGCCTCAGGTTGTGACCTTTGCTGTACCGTATCCCCTTTCCTCTTTTCAGTGTCTCTCGGGGTTTTGTGATAGGATTTTTCGTCTGGGATCCTATTTCGTTGTCTGCTGTTCTTCGGCAGATGGGACCAATGCTTTTGTAGCTGGTCAGGCGTGTCCTTGAATGGCATAATCAATGAGCAGGGGTCCGTTGGGGAGGAAGCTGGAGAAAACAGGCAATTGGAAGTCGGAAATCGATGCCTTTGCAATCAAATAAGTAGGGTATTATGTACAGCACAGCAATCAGAAAGTTATCGCTAGTTCGTGAAGTATTAATAATAACTTATCAGTTCAAGAATTGAATTGGTTTAAATTTATTAAATTTACTATAAATAACTTTAGGTTTCTTTTAAAAGATTCCCGTATTTGAAAGCATAAAAGGAACAAACTCCTACGTTCATTCTGTCCGCTTGTCCGTCTGTCTCCACTCTACAGCTCAAATAAAGTCGGACAAATATGATTCAACCTAATCGGAACCACCTACGATTTGTAGAGCTAGGGGAAATAACAGTTTTGGTCTGCGGTCATTTCTGTCTTAAGTAAAGGCGGAAAATCAAATGTATACGGGGTCGTTTTGGTTTCAATAGAAACCAGCTTTTTTTTTTGCCTTTAAATCTTGAAAAGGATAAAAAACGAAAGTAAATGATACTATTATATTCTATAACATAATTCATACGTCCTAAACACATATACACAAACACACAAAGTTTAAGATACTGAAAACCTGGAAAAAGTTTAAACAGACGTTTCCTGGTTAAAACGAATCTAAACTTAACCAGGCAACGTTCACAAATAGAAATACGCATATTTTTTCTCCTTTGTCTTAATATTTTAATATTTCATGTAACCATGGAAAACCCAGTAATCTTCCCAACATAATTGTAATTTTATATTTAGTCTCAAATACATGTTTGCACAAGACAGCTTTATTTTATTGTTCATCAATTTTTTGAATATGAAAGATAACAAATGTGTGTCCGTAGGTATGTAAGTATATCTGTATTTGTGGATATGCTCTTATGTCCATATGCTCTTGTGTGGAAGTGTACAGTAGATCTCCTACATGTCTACAAAACAGTGCTACATGTTCAAACCAAAGTAGTTAAAAATATTACAATTTAGATTTACGAAGATTCTATTTTTTTTAGATGTTTTATTCGATTGTTATAAACAAATCTTCACAGGCACATAGAGAAAGAGTTTCTCTAGTAGAACTGTAATGTATGAAGTCAGAAAATAAATAATGATACAATAATAAAAACTGAAAATTTATTCAGGTAGTATTCCCAGCATTACATCAAAAATTTCAAAAGCTAAAATTGGAATACTTGTCATCAGAACTCAAGCAACATGCATGAAGCACTCTTTGTACACTTACATAAGTACAAAGAGCTTTTAATAACGCTTGTAATAAATTTATTGTTTTTCTATCACTGAAAGTTAGTTTTTCGATTCCTTGGCAATCTTCATGCAGAGACGTCTTCCTGTGGGTAAATTCGATGTTATCCCTGTACGTTACACCTCAAGAATTTTAGTTTTATGTAACCCCGCTAAGACGATTCTTATTCTTTCTGGGATTCAAGGATAAAACTTTGTTTTTTACGCATACATTAACAACGTATAGAATTGTTAATGTATACGTTATGTAAGATTATTAGACCTCAACACAGTTAATGATGAAAATTCTGTCGATTGTTTACCAATGCAACGAAGTTGAAGTCTAAAGGCTGCACCGACGCTTGCCCGCCATTACTTTCAGAAAGAACACGACACGTATTTGAAAGATGAGAGTTGGGTGAACCTAGAACACATATGGCGGTCAAATAAGCAGAACCAAAACTGGTACCTCCAAAGCATATCTACCATTTCCTTTTCTAAACCTACCGGACCTTCAGTAATATATAAATACTATGATTACTCCAGATTGGTCGTTAATTACTGAACCCTATTTGTTATTAGTATTAATTTTAGCTGTACTTAACTTTTCATACAGCCAATAAACTAAATTGCAAAATTTAAAAAGAAAAAGAAAAATATGAAAATTTAAAATCTAAGAAAGCATCGCAGGGAAGCTGCCCCAGGCGGAGAATTTGACATAAGTTTTTATATGATAAAAAATTTTATTGTAAAGTAACGTCTCTGTACATAATATATCAGTGTAATATATTTTTTAGAATGAATATTAATAATACCTACATTTATTAAGTTATAGCTGTTTAATTACCTTATTTTTTTTTGACGAACCTAAAGTAGGCCTAAACTATTGTATGCCAATATTTTTCTTTTTTAAAATTCTTATGAGTTATCCCATACAATAATGAAAGTAAAAGATATGATTTTTCATAAAAACATATCACTTCCCTGATTTCGATGGAAAAACTCCTAAAACTACATTTTCCTTTTTTTTTTTCCTTTTTTTGTTTAATCATGTATCTGTTTTTGTGCATGTATGCCAGTAACTTTACTAAACTTCACAAATAAAAATAGTTACGCAATACTTTACACAGTTTCGTCCCAAAACTACCGTATTTTTAATGATACTGTAGGCAGTATAGGAATCAGAGAGTCCTACAATCAACAGCCAATGGTACGGCTTTCAGATCGCAGACCTAGTCTGACACTCATCCGCCTTAATGAAAAGAAAAGCCTTAGTTGATAGTGATGTTAACGCTACCGCAGCACTGAGGAAACACAGGCAGTAAACTAAATCCCGATCCGATCAACCCGATTTCTCATCCGAGAATCAAGCGATAAAACCTCCTTATAACTTCTGAACCGCTGGATTGATCTTCTTGACACTTGGTATGCATATTTACAAATTATGGAACTTCTTATACTTGAAAGATTTTCCTTTTTCCAGAAGACGAGAAAAATTCAGTAGAAAAAACTTAAATCTAAACAATGGATTTCTATCCTATTTCTATTAATGTCTGACTGTATTAAGCAACGAATATTAAATCCTTCTGTTAATCCACTGATACCATTAAACAAATCCATCCGATTTAACAAGTAAATATTGCAAATCCTAATTTTTCTTCTTTCAAAAAAAAAATAAATGAAAAATGTATACTATTTTTATTCAGCAAATATTACTGTTGGAAAATAGAAGAAATCTTTTCGTTTTTCTCATTTTTCACAATTTTTAAAAAATGCAAAGCAAGAAGGAAAAAAAGAATTTTTATAAATTGCAGTTTTAGGAAAGTAGACTTTAAGTTCCTCAAGTTCCTTTATCTTTGAGTAAATCAAGAGAGTATTTACTATTTGTATTCAGCCGATATTGATATTTAAAAAAAAGGAGCCTTTTCTGATTATTTTTACGACGCGATGACGTTCAACGAAAAACAAAACAAAAATAAAAGTAAGATTTTACAGTGTCTTGCAGGATTTTCATGTTAGTTTAAAACTCTGGTATTTACATAAGTCGAAAAGATTCAGAAATGTAATATTTTCTTATATCTATCTATCTATCTATCTATCTATCTATCTATCTATCTATCTATCTA
>JAFIDM010124641.1:5388-16194 GCA_023159025.1 Thereuonema tuberculata | reverse complement strand
ATCAATAAAATATTCGAAAATTTTATAATAGCAGTCTAGAATTTCATTAAATTTCTTTTGTCAATTTCAGATAAAAAAGAAAATCCTTATTAACTTCCGTATGTGTAATCTATATATCTTTAGTTAATTGATTAATGAAGCAGTTTCATAATTCTTTAAAACTTGTCTTAAATTTAACAGGCTCTTCGCTTTTAATTCAGGTATATCTTGCCAATACATCTAGCATGTATGTTTTAAAAGTCAAACATCAATGACCTAATTTTCAATCCTTTCCAATCCATCCAAAAGGGTTCAGAGGAACACGTTCTTTCCTCCAAATATTTAGCCTTTTTGCACAATTCTAAGTACATTAAGGTATATCTGAATCGTATTATCGTTGTATTTCTTCAACAAAATGATGCTTACGCAAGCCTATTCATGGTTATTCTGGAAACCATGTATTTTCACCAAATATCCGGAAAACTGATTTTTCAGGATATTAATAAAGTAAGTTTCTTAACTTTATTCGTTTCATTTCTTGATTTTGATGGTTTTTTTTAATTGAGGGGTCATTGATTTGTATGTTTGTCCGTTTTGTGTACTGTCCTATTTCACTGAGCTAGGTATACTGGGCGGATCGGAATGATGAGAGATCAACAAACCTCGGAACAGTACTGTCTCCGATTCCCAGTACAAATATCAAAAAATAGCTCAGTGAATTTTTGTTTTGTATAGTTATGTGCGTTCTTTGTTTTCTTTTATTGTAAAAAGTTTCATAACTCCTGGGAAAAAAATTGTCAGTAAGACCCAACTTATTTTGAGGGCTTCTGTTTCTTTTGATCTCTGAAATACCTGAGCTAATAATAATAATAATAATAATAATAATACATCCCTAATCATTCCTGCACACGTTTTTATTCTTGGCAATATGTGCTTTGGTCCTTGACCCGCCATGTTGTTTTTGATGGGGAAACCCAACGATAGAATCTTTTACATAATAATAATAATAATAATAATAATAATAATAATAATAATAATTTGCTGGGGAAACCCATGGTTTGAAACATACAAACATAATAATAATAAAAATAAATACCTGTTTTACTTCTGGGTTATTCTTCAGGAATATTGTAACTCACACTTGAACGAAGTAGCTCTGCAAGATAATATAAGTTGAGTTAATACAACAAAATTACTAAAACGCACACAAATATCTTTTTTTTTTAAACCGTTGGGAAATATCAATTTTATCAGTTACTTACGTTTCAAATGCTATGTTAAATATTCTTTTACTAAATTAATGTATTTAAAACTGAATTTATTTTATTCTTTTTCATCCTTAAGCCATGTCTTGGAAAAACTTTTACTTTATCTTATGAATGTAATATTCCAAGAATTTTAGAAATAAGAAAAAAGTTTCATAAAAACATTTGTCTTTGTCGAAGTTTGCTCTTACTAAGCATTTAAAAAATAAGTTCACTCGCTCTGAATTTTGTTGGAGATTTTTACCATCTCTAAGTGTTTTCCTTTAGAACTTATTACTCCATATTCATCATATTCTGCAACATTTCTTTTGCAAACATCTAAAATGGTGAATCTGCAAAATTGCTAACTTTCAAAATGTTTGTATTGTGACACTTTTGATAAAGAACCCTTAGACTCTGCAGATGTTTCTAGGCCTACATATGAAGTTGTAATACTTTATGATTTTGTCCCAAATCTCTTTCCTAATTCTATGGAATAATATGAATCATTCCATATCAAATCAATATATAGTACAGAATCCGAATTCCTGATTGTGATGAAACTTGGCACTGTCAGAATTATTTCAGAATTCAAAATGGAACTTTCAACAATTGTGTAAACAATATTTTTCGAACAAAAAAATAAAGCGTAAAGCTGAACTCGCATGTAGTTATCCACAGCTGATACAGATTTGAAAAAATTACAGTGGTAGGAAATGAGCTTACAACCATAAGCAAATCTTAGGGCTGTAGAAATAGGGAAGCAATGAACTTTCACCTTTTAGAATTAGAACTTTGACAGCAATATCAGACATTCGCTTCACCTGGCCATTTAGAGAATATGTACATGAAAACGAAGTAATATTAAAAAAAAAATATGTAGAATTCAGGGATACAAAAAATAAAAAATTCTTGGTCAACGAAAATTCTTTAGAAATCTTCATTACGTTGCTTATCTTCAGAAACCAAATCAAAACTAAGCCTTCTTGCTTCAAATCTATTTGGAAGCAGTCAAAACATGTAACGGTAGATGTAGAAAATAGACATGATCAGTCTTGTCACTGCAGATTCCCAAAATTTTGAGATTACAAGATACATACTAGCTTGATAAATACGCAACACGAAATTTTCGATCTTCTTTAATCACAGGCCCCATTATCAAAATCCCATCAATAAATAAATGTAATTCAATACTTCAAAAAGCTCAAGCTTAAATACAGAAATAAAGCCAGAATTACCATAAAAAATCGAATGTATCGAATGTTTTCTGTTATAGGTATAAGAATTTAGATAAACGTTAAATTGAAAAAGTATTGTTTCTATCCTTTAAAAATTATTTTAATAGAAAAATTTTCTATAAATGCGAATATTTTTAAAGAGTGAACATTTCCCAAGTATCGAAGAAATTTCTCTGCCATTATGGAGGTTTATTTAAAACAATTGAAACTAAATCGAAAATTTCTAACTTTTATACACTTTATTCTAACTCTTATTTTGCTAGAATGTTAAAAAGGTTACTATTTTTCAGTAAGAATTTCTTATATTTAAGCCTTACAAAAATAAAGTTAAAAAATAAAAATTATTTTGTCAAATGCAATAAAAACATTCCATTGAAGGCCTCTATAGACCTATCTGAATACAATAAATAATAATGTTCCTAAGTAGACCTATAATTCTAAAATTAAAAATTAAGGCTTTACTTTGAATATAAATATTAATATAGCTTTATTTGGAAACTAAATTTAAAATAAATTAAGCTTTATTTTAAAGTATTGTTTCCTCATTATTCTGCCATATTGAAATGGCAATTCATAATTCTTCAGTAATATTCTAAGAGTTAATAAAAAAATAGATATTTGGTTATATCCCGAACAAAAAGCATATAGTATATAAATCTAAGTATATATAAGTATTAAAAGATTTAATTTAAATTTACAAGAATAATTTAATTTAAACTTATAAGAATATAAAAATACTCTACGTTCTAACACGTCCTATTTGAGGAAATACGAATAAAGAGTTGGAATTCGAATGAAAGTGAAAAATTTGATGTATAAAATTCGGTCCAGTAGTTCTTTAACATGGCATTGACTTCTTTACAAATAGTTCAGTGTATAATGATTAAAGGAACACCATGGAATTGCAGTTGTTTTTTGTTTTGTTTTGTATAATCAAATTTACATCAACCAACTCGCTCTTTAAAAAATACGATGAAATGACCAACTATGTTAAAAGTATTTTGAGTATTTAAATTCCTTTCTAGCTATCATATTTTAAAAATTCTTATTAAGATGAAAACAGTATAATATCTTCCCTATTAAAAAAAAGCCTCATGTATAAAAAAAAAGAAAGTTAAGACTAAATTCGAAGACGTTAAGACTAAAATTTGTATATATCGAAAGTTAATTTTCCAATATTTTTAAAATAACTCGTGAAATCTTTACGGATCTATAAAAAAAAGGAATTCTTACCATCAAGAAGAGCTCGGAATTCAGCAAGAAGGAGAAAAAACTGGTTGAGGATTCGAAGTTCGAGAGAAATGTCAAAAGGCATGATTTGGATTGTCAAGAACAATGCAGGCTTGGTCACGGTCAGGATTTACTCGTGGCAGAGCTTAGCGTAATCAAGACTTGGCAAAGTAATGAACTAAATTCAAACCAATTCAAAATTGAAGACTTTTCACGCGACCGAATCCCACGAGATATTAAACAAAATCGAAATCTCAAAAATTAAATTACAAGATATATCAAATCTATTGTAGCACGTGTAGCGCACGAATGAAGCGCCACGTGGCGGATTATAAAAATAATAAGCGGACGTAATTCGATATCGTAACACATTTCTAGCCTTGTAAGCAATTGATTTGGAATTGGTGATTTGGAATGATTCAAATTAAAAGAAAAAAAAAACTTCAAGAATTTCATAATCGAAAACAAAACAAAATGAAATCAATTAACAAATTTTGGATTTAACATTAAAGTAATATTTGATAAACAATACAGGCAGACTAACAGTTACCCGATGTGAAAATAGATTAAGTCGGTATTGAAACAAATGGAATACGTCAAACTCTCTGGATTGTTGGGAGACGTACACTCGTTTCCTTCCTCTACGGCCTTGGGGTTATTTTATTGGTGGAAGGACATAATCTAGTTGAGTAAAAGAGAATCATCCCCTCATAAACTAACAGTCTAATTATGAGAACTGTTATTGTTTTTCTTGGAATTTAGTGTAATCTTTAAAATGAAGGATAAAACATGTCAATGAGAACTTGGGTTTGCTCACAATTTCTGTGATCTATTATATGCTTTATTTCTCCTTTTGGCTGTCGTTTATATTTCCATCCAAGTCCATGTAACATCGTCTGGTAGATTAAACGAGGAACATCCATACAATAAATTTTGGAAATTAAAGTTTAAGGGTCAAGTTTTGAGAAATTCATCCTGCAGATAAAAATGAAGATTTCGTCAATTAATTTTTTGTTTTCTTTAATGTTCTCCAAGGAGTAAAAGGTGTCTCCACCCCACCTTCCAAAAAATGGATGAAGACGTTGGATTTTATCTTCTTGTAATGGAATCAACCAAGTTCATTCTGAGCTTCTTAGCTAATTATAATTAAGTGTCTGAAATACTGGAAACTTGGACAAGCAAAATTTATTAAATTTTAACGATTTTAGTCTGAAATATCTAAGCTTTTGCCAACTTCTTTAAATTTTCAACTTTTTAAAGTAATATTTTATACAAAAGAATTGCACTTTTAACTTACCTTTGATTTACGAAGATATCTTCTTCTTTCTCGAGTATCCCTCAGTTGGTATCTTCCAACGTTTCCTTTTGGAACATTTGGAGACTGTGGATTGGCTTCAGTTCTGCGTTGGAGACGACGTCTTCGACTAGAAGCGGACTTACTCTTTACTCTGTAAGGGAACTTGTAAAGTCCTGATTTTACACAGTCTTCTAACTCAACCACTGCTTTTCTGTCCATAATTGACTGAATGAGGACTTCAGTTGTCTTCCAAGTATTAATATTTTTTTTGCTACTTGAAGGACCTGACAGATCATCATCATTCTCTACTTCATTGTTCTTTAGGGACGACAAGTTTGACTTACTTTCTTTCAAAGCAACACAACTTTCCTAAAAAAACAAAAAAAAACAAAAAGAATTCACTATTAAGTTAAAATTAAAGTTAAAATTGTAATACAAAAAAAAATCGTTGGATTTTATCTTGTTGTAATGGAATCAACCAAGTTCATTCTGAGCTTCTCAGCTAATTATAATTAAGTCTCTGAAATACTGGAAACTTGGACAAGCAAAATTTATTAAATTTTAACGATTTTAGTCTGAAATATCTAAGCTTTTGCCAACTTCTTTAAATTTTCAACTTTTTAAGGTAATATTTTATACAAAAGAATTGCACTTTTAACTTACCTTTGATTTACGTAGATGTTTTCTTCTTTCTCGAGTATCCCTTAGGTGATATCTCCCTTTCTTTAGAGTATCCTTCCCCTTATCGAGGTTTCCTGAAAGTTCTTCTTTACGTCTAAACTCTAAATGCTTCGATTTCAGACAATCTTTTAAAACTACCACTGCTTTGCGGTCTTCCATTGATTGAATTAGGGCTTTCGTTGTCAAATCATTACTATTTGTGTTGCTTGATGATGGAGCAGACAGCAGCGAGTCAGCATTTGGTTCATCTACAGAACTTTCCTAAAAAAAAAGAATTCACTATTAAGTTAAAATTAAAGTTAAAATTGTAATACAAAAAAAATCATAAAAATTAATTTCAGTCTTATCAAAATTTTTAACAATTAGAAATTGTTTCCAGTACATTAATTTCAACTTTACTACTGTTTGCCCTGTTAACTAACTGTTCCTTTTTAACATAAAGATGATAGATGATTCAGCCTATTACCCTGGTACTCGTCAACAGCTAAAAAATATAAATAAAAACGCAACGTACGTTTCGGAATATCAAATCATAATTCCTTTTTCAAGCTAAAAACCCAGGTGTAAATATGGGCACCCCCTCCCCTAGGGGCTATGGGAAGTTCTGCAGTTTTGTGGCCAGGACTAGACGGCGTCTTTTATTGATATAAAATAGCAGAGAGCAGTTGGAACCTTTAAGTTCAAGTAGTGTGGATGAAGCGTCAGTTATTGTGCGAATTGGTGTTATTTCTGGACTGCAAACCTTTGACAGATATGTGAAATCGTTTTCTTTTCATGTCCTTGTGGTTAGTTTAAAATAATTTCATAGTTATATCCGGAAAGCGGAGATCCTAAGCTACTTTTAGAATACGCCTTTAGTCCCGCACGCCTTTAGGTTACATATGATAGTGGCCTTCTTGCTTAGGTGAGGTTGGTGTAAATATGGGTAAATATTCAAAGGGGGCCTATAATTACACCATCTTTTCTCTTAAACAACGTAAACTAGCTATGCCCATTGATGAGGCTGCTGAAACACCGCAATGTTCTCGGAGAACTTCAAATGCAGTTTCTCCGTTCGACATGTTGTCCCCAGCATTAAGAAGAGAACCACTACTCGGGGACGCAAAGCAGCAAGGATCAGCCTCATCACTGGAACGTCATTCAAGGATCAGTTGACCAAGTCGCTTGACAAAAGTGCTCTCAAGAAGAGGTCGTTGAGTTTTCCCGGGGTTAGAGACAGGGTTGGCAGGACCAAAGGCCTTCAGAAAAAGAAAATTCAACCCACGAAACGAGTCTACGATTCATCATTGGACTCATCAGATTCCTGCGACCCTCCCCTTGTGGACAGCGATGATGACCTGATATCAACGATGGGGATAAACCAGAATTGAATGATGCACCTTGCATCTTTTGTGAGGAAAATTTCTCAAGACACTCGCGGAGAAGTGTGGGTTAAATGTGTTATGTACCAAATGTGGGCACAGTTAGATTGTGCCGGGTCTGAAAGAGCCATTTATGTTTGCGATTTCCGTAAATAATTTTTGATTTGATGTTCATTTGAAATTCTCTTAAATAGAACTTGCTGTTTGTACCGTTTTGTATTGTTTTATCCTGTTTTAAAACATTTTAAACTATTTTTTTTTTTACTTTTTTTGAGAGGGCCCATATTTGCAACCTATTTTTTCTGGTGCTATTTTAGAAGCTTTTTGTAAATCTTCATTTTAGAATTGAAATAATTGATATTAATCATTGTTTTGCCTCCTCTCATTTCGTAAACTTGTTGTAGGTTTTAATGAAGGTTAAAAATCTAGATTTTTTCCAAAAGAAAGTAACTAAGTCAAAAACAAAAAAAGGGTGCCCACATTTACACCTTTTCCTCTAATAGATAAAAAAATAAACGCAACTTAAACTATTTGTCTCTAAACAAATGCCTGAATGATTTACTTTTCACGATTCCTTTTATCTTGAATATTGGTATTTTTTATAAGTCTCCCAATATAAGATAATCTGAATATCTCAGACCTTGGAAATGTTCATACCATACCGCTATTCTGCAATGACTGTTATTGAAGTAAACCATTCTTTTGCATAGTTGTAATAAGTTTTTTCACGATTAATTTTAATTTCTTAAAATTGTGTATAAAACAGGAAACTTAATCTTGCATTAATGTCCCAATTCAATAAAACTTCACTGCCCTCTCTCTAGAACAGACTTCGAGCGATTTGTCTATATATTTTTTGAAGGCACTGAAATACGAAACATGAAAAATTATAAATCTACTTCAAACTTCATATTAGAAGGGTTTTCGTGGAACTATCTAGATCTGATTGGGATTTTCGTATGTGCAATAAATAAAATAAACAAAATGCAGTGAGCAATATCAAACTACGAGTTTGATATTGATCTACTTTAGACAAATTCAATTTAAAGATGGAACTTAAATAAGCAACTTTACCACATTTTAAGGAAATGCGTTCAGCCATTTTAGCGTGAGGCACATAGACAAAAATGTTCCTTCAGTTGTAAGACTACGCATGCTCAAATCAAAGAAATTTATGTAAACATTAACTATCCTTTATACGTTAATATCAGTATCCTAATTATGATATTGCAGTTAAATAACTCCAGTGATGAAGTTTTGGAAATTTATAATTAACCAGCTTAGATTAAGGTATCAAAATTGCATTATTTTATACTTGAAATGCTCATTAATCGATATATAAATAAACTTAATGGATCATCTGCCTTCTCAGTTACCCATTTAACTTAGTTTTGAATAGATATTCGTTAGATTTCAAGATTAATTACCTGTTCTACCAGTCTTTCTCTTTCTGTTGAATTGCTACTGCTTCCTTCTTCATCATTAGATCTATTCCAAATTATTCCCTCAGGGAGCTTGAACTCAGGTGACGTACAGTCATCTAACATTATCTTAATATATTTGTAAGTTGCTCGTCCTTCTGTCATCTAAAATAAGATAATAAATATTAAGATTTTACAAAGTAAAATCTAAAATGTAAAGATTATGATTATTAAAGTAGTAATCTATAATTCATACAAAATTGGAGTTAAAAAATAAGTTAGGTTTTTTTTTCTCTGTAATACACCCATACAGCACTATTGGAAGGGCTTCTTTCAACCTGTGATAGATGATTCATAATGTACAAATCCACTTGTTTTCGTGACATTTAAAAAATTCGCTAATGGAGTAATCTTTCATTTTAATCAATTTAGATTCGAATAAAAGAATTATCAATTATGTCTACTCGAATATTAATAGTCTATTAAACAGTAGGATAAATACAATAAAGATTGAGTACTAAAATGTATAAACATTGAAGAATTGTGATCTAGAGTAGGAACCGTTACGATCCTTATTTCAGAGACGGGCGTTGCGTTGTTTTTGATCTAGAATCTAGATCATCTTATTAGATTCCATTAGACTCCTTGACAACTTCGTCACTGAAATCTAACACATGGAAGGTCTGACATGTAATTAATCTGTTATGTCTAAAGTTGTCCTTATAATTCCTTGTATTTTACTACTTCATTATTAAGTACCCGAATATTGTAATTCTAAAAATCCTAAAATCTTTTAAAAAATGTTTATATTTTTTTTTCGGAAAATAACTAAAAATGCAGGAAAGGTTTTGTATCCAAAGTTTTAAAATTTAAATTTTAAGCATCGTTAACTGGATCATCAACATTAATATAGATTAACATCATACAAAGAGAAATCTTGGAATTAAAAAAATATATATATATGAGTAAGAGAATTTAAGATATTTTTATAACTTGTTCCTTGAGAACTAAATAATAAAAGATGACTGAATTAAGTAATAACGATGATTTAGAAAACTTAAGTTAACCATTAAAAAACAAAATTAAAAAAATCTTACATCATAATTCTGTAACAATAATCAAATTCTACGTTATATTTTATTGAGATTTACAAAATACATAAAAGAAGAAAATTTGAAGAAAATTTATTAACAAAAAAGACAGCATAAGTGACCCAAGCGAATTATTTTCAAATATTTTTAAGATATCAATTGAATTTATTTTCCAACGGAAGCCTAACGTTCAATTTTTTTCGAATGTTTTGAAACAAAACTTTTTATTAACTAAAAATTAGTTAATAAAAGAAAGATAAATCGAATTAAAAGAAAGCTTCCTGTATCATATACACGATAATTCAATTTCAAATAAATAGTTATTCTTAAATGCAATGAACAGTAGAATATTTGGCTTTAGTTTCCTTTACCTATTTTGTTATTTTCTAGGTAAGTAACCTATTAGTAATTTAATCTATAGATATTATGAGTGAACGGCTTTAATTTTTCGACTGTTTTTTAAAAATTATTTCTAAATTAAAGGACCTTTTCACGGATGAATGAAATTACCTTTTTACGGATGAATGAAGTAAATACAATGATTCGTCTTTAGTTTTAAATGAGCTTTTTGAAGGATGTACAGACCAAGCACCAAGAATTATCTAATTCTCTCATTCAAATTCAAAGAAATTGAAAAAATCTCAACAATGGAAGATAATTACGCGCTTAACGTACAAGATAATGTAACAGCTTAACAATGTTAAAGCATATTATATCACTACATTGTACCTTCGGGCTTTTTATTTCAAATTTGAGCCTCGTTTTTACATTATTATTTTAATTAAATTGTTGATCTGTATGTGTACAAAATAAAAATAGTTGTTTTTCTTTCATTAAAACAACAATTTCGAATTCTTCTTCTATTTAATTTTTTTTAATTTTTTTGCCAGGCTTTGGAGTTAAAATTTAATGACAGTTAATTTAATGACAATGTTAATTTTCTTCCGTTTTGAAATCGGTCAAAAAAAAACTTTTGCTAAAGAAACTATTCTTTTTTTTTTTAAGTTTTCATTATCTTTTAATAAGCAATCCCTTTTTGTGTCATCCAAGAATTTTCTTCTTGGTCTTCATCTTCCCTTTTTTCCTGCAATTTTCCCTTCCAGAATATTTTTTAAAAAACTGTTAGGTCTAATCATAAAATAAACAATACAAGAAAAATAAGTTCAATACAAGCATTTATATTTAATTTCGCGAACTAACTTTACATGTTTAATAAATAAATGAACTTCATTGAATTTACAAAATTAGGAAAAAAGAACTGGAG
>JAFIDM010124640.1:0-16197 GCA_023159025.1 Thereuonema tuberculata | reverse complement strand
CATTGAAATCACTGTCAGAATCAGAGCTACTGGCTTTCGGAATCTTGAGCGCTTGCATGTGACGTTATATTTTCCACTTTAATGCTTTAATTGAATGAATGTTATGTAATTTCATATTTTAAAACAATGTTTACAAGTCAAAAAATTGATTTGAAAAATACAACGTAATAAATAATAAATGTTTCTAATATGGGGAGCCTCATATTAGCGTCAGATTATCTCCCCATAATAAGCACACAACATTTCATACAAAAGTTTTATTATTCTGGTAACACACGTCACCTAAGATTTTAGAAATACCACGACAACAAAAGCTTATGAAATTGTGATTTTAAAAATGTAATTCCTAAACTACAATTGCTTTCGTTTCAAAAGAAACGATGAAATACAACAGAACGTAAAAAGTGTTCTGAACAGCTGTTTTAACACATCGACTCTCAATACAGTAATGGCGACCGGAATTCGTCTGGTTCTTCATGTATAAGGTGAAATGATGTAACTGTACTAGTCACAACATTCCCCTATAGAGTACACCTGTTGCTTGGTCAGATATTACACCTCCCCATATTCGGAACCCTCCCTACATTAGGCAACTTTCCTCTAATATGTTTCAAATTAGTTTTAGATATCAATGTACAGAAAGTGTTCTAACTCTTAACAAATTCGATACATCAAAATATGAAAAACAAGTGATTAAGATTCGAGTGTTTAAGGCTTCAAATTAAAATTTTTTGTATAGTTGCTTGCGAATGCTAAATAAGTTAAGCGAATTAAATCATGATAAGTGTAAAATGATTTCATATCTTCTTATTGTATATTTGGCAATTGTGTCATGGTACTGTTTCGTCATGGAACTTTCAAAGTTATTAACTTGTTTTAAGAGAAATAGGTAAGTAAATTCAAAACATTCTAATACGTATGAATTCCAACGAAAACGCCGACTCACAAAGCGAGAATTAAAAAAGCCTATAACACACTAAAAATACAATAAAAGACGATCGGTTTCGATTCTTTAAAGGATTATTGACGAATAGTTGAAAACAAAAATTTACATGAGTTAAATATAGGAAGTGGATCATAACAATTGAGAATGTAAATCAGAAGAACTGGAAGCAATCCTTAAAAATACACACAAAGTTTCAAGAAGTAGCATTCAGTGGTTCAGTAGTTATTATAAGACCGACAAAGGAATTACCTTACGTAGAAAAATAGCTTAAACAAATTGGTCTTCCAGAACGAATTTACTCCACTTTTCAAATAGCTATTTAAATTGATGGCTCCGTAAATTCAAATTGCACAAATTTTAATATTGTCTGACCTAACAGTACTGTCTTGTCAGTAAAGAGAATTTAATTTTCATTTTCATTCAGTTGTTTTAATCAAGAGGAAAATATCCTCTAATATCTTTACTTCTTAGCCAGTTATTAATTCTTTACAACGTGTTTGTCAAAATTAACATTAACTTCTCAAAATAATCCAATTTCCTTTTTTTTGGAGTTTTTGAGGTTTTAAGCTTTTGATAAATTCTCAGATATTGGATTCTCCTCCATTCCCTGATGCTTTAGTAACTTAAAATGAAAAAACGATCGACCATTTAAAAATTTAGAAATGCTCTCAAAATACAATTTGTATTTACAGTTTTGTTTGCTTTATAAAAACAATGGTATATTGGAATAAATTAAAATGTCTACTTAATTGCAGGTTGTTCTGAAAACATTGTATTCGCAAACATTAATAGATATAAGTTTTAAACAGATGTTCGGGAACAGATTGAATGAATCAATGGATTAAAGTAATCAAAATGAAAGAAAATTAGGTAGAAAAATAATACGCATTCTACGTACGTATATATGAATTAATAAGAAATTCAGACCTGTCAAACGCCTACAGCAATATTTTCATAAGAGCTGCTATAACACTTTAGTGAAACATCATCATAGGGTAATATAGTATTTTGCTTATCTTGCAAAGCCGTCTGTTGTATTCATTCTGGCCTTTTAATCCTTTGTTCTCTATACATTTCTTAATTCCCTCAAACCATGCCTTTTTGGTTTTCCACTTTTTTAACATTGTTCAGGTGGTTGGAATAGATGTAATTGCTGGGGCCACCTTTTTCCTCCATTCGAAGAACGTGTCCGAACCAATTTAAATAATTAAATAATACTCTGGAATTTCTCTTGAACGTTTTTAAAGTTACTACAGGTAGATTTATAACTCTTTCTCTGATTAGACTTATATTCTATTGAAGAGTTTTAAATACTTGCCTCACATTCATTTATTTTAAGAAACCCTTGATACTCTATTTCATTTATCATTAATAAGTCACCAATAGCAATCATCGAGGAACCATAACTATTCAGTAAGCTGCTATGTACGAGTTTATGATCTGCTTTTTTTTTTTTCTAGAATACACACGACCATATTTTATCCTAGGTCTCTTTCATTTCTAATAATTATCAACTAGTAGTCCTTGAATCCGAGTATAATTTCAACCTCTTCACTCATTCCATATTCCAGATAAAAGACCATGAATATTAACGGAGCCTTTGTATTAGCATAGAGAATTAATATAGTCTAATACCAATAACATGTAGCTTCAGGATATTATGAAATAATGATGATAATAATTGCTCAAGAAACTGCCATACCTCAATAGTCATCACAGGACTAATCGAAAAGTTATTTTATTCTTTGTTTCTTCTTCATCATCTACTACTCCTGCGTAATTCTGTTCAACTGAAATCTATATAAATAACAATGAGTAACATTTAGTTTCTTTAATCTGTAAAATCCATTTCATAACAGTAACAGCAACACAGTATGGTAATAAGAGCTTACTGTGAAGGTCTAATTTTAACTCAGACATCCAAGCTTTCGCAAACTACGAAGCTCATTTCATTATTGAAGATGGTATTTATAGGTTAACATTCTTCATAGCAACAGGATTCTTCACGAAATCATTGATACTGCTATTGCGAATCTACAACAATTCTTCATATTGTTGTGCATGCAATTACATTCTATCCACCTTTAACAATTTGAAGAAGTTGCCTTATATTGACACTTCGTTGATAAAAATTTGAAAAACATTAATGTAAGCCATTTTCTTTCATAGCATATTTTTATATGCAATCTTTCCATGAGAAATACAAAATTAAATACAACCGAAGATTCACTGCTATTTTTGTCTATTTGAAAGTAGTATTAGTTCTGTTGAAGTACAAATAATAAATTAAGCTCAAATTAATATACTGTATATTAAATTGTGTTTAGGTTTCTTTCAATCACATACAGCAATATAATAGAAAAATAAAATCCTCTGTCACCTATGATACTTATGAAGAGATAATGAAAAATGACTGGATAGTATAAAAGAGAAATAAACAATTTTTAAATGATAAAAAGAATAAATTCAACAAAAGATTGAAAGAAGAACATAATTTTAGATATGAAAGATATTGTAGTAAGTCTAATTATGTCGTAAATATCAGTAAAAGACATCTTCAGGAAAAAGATTTTATAGCCTTGAACTTTAACGTGAAAGGTCATTTTATAGGAATAATGTTAGAGCTGAGATGGAAAAGAAAATGTTCCTCATAAAAAATGAGACTTGCGACAAGCCTCACTTGCGAAATATCTCGGAATCAGCCTCGATACAAAATTATCTTGGAACCCCCATATTATAGATACTGTGCAAAAAGGCCAGATGCGTATTAATCTCCTCAAAAGGCTAACTGCAACCAAGTGGGGGACCACACAAGATGTCCTATCCACAGCTTATAAAACATACGTTCGTCCAGTACTGGAATATGGCAGCGAGGTCATCTCACTTGCAAGTAAATCTAATCTTAACAAACTAGATATAGTGCAGAACAATGAACTCAGAGTTATCACGGGAGGTGCCAATTCTACGCCAATAGTAGCTATGCAGTTACAAACAGGCATTGAACCACTGAGATAAGTATACGCTAAAATTCTGGGAAAGGGCAAAGAGAGTCGATAGGTGCCACTGGTCTGGATCTATAAACGCATCGCAGCGACTTAAAACACAAATGACGCCTATCACGCACGCGGAAGCTTTAAAAAACAAGTATCATATCACATTGGAAAACCCAGCACCCCTGCTCCATTACAGCACTGTGGTAGCAGCTTTACCCTCCAAACGACTTGATCTCATTTATATGAAATCAACGAAGGCGGAAGCCAGCCCAATGGAATTAAAACAACACGCCCTGGAGACCATCAATCATCGATACCCTACACGTGACTGGCTGCATATTTACACAGACGGGTCTTATCTCCCTGAAACCAACGGTGCCGGAGCAGGTTGGTACTGTTCCCTTTTAAAAAAATTTTGAGGCTGTAGGGAAAAATGCCACTAACTATGATGGCGAAGTATGCGCGGTCCATAAGGCAATGTGCCAATTGCTTATAACCTTCCACGTTCCGGGAAGAGGAGTCTTTCTGATCGATTCCCAGGCTGCAATTACAGCTTTAAGCAGGAACGTCCCAACAGAATGCAGGCGAACAATTCAGTGTCGCATTAAAATAGCTGATCCCATTGCAGAGGGGTGGATTTTAGTGCTACAATGGGTACCTAGTCGTGTGGGTATATATGGCAACGAAAGAGCAGACGCCAAAGCTAAACAGGGGGCGGAGTCCGAGCAACCAAATGTACCATTTACCTTGAATAGAGCCAAGAACCTGATTGACGCCTCCATTAACAACGCCACCCGGAGAACCCTCAAGATCATGAGCATGGGTAAGAAGTGGGAGAACCTCGCCAGAAGGGGACCGATCCCAAGAGACCGTGAAAGAGCTGAAGCCGTCGCCCGCTTCAGATTGACTACTGGCCATGACTACCTGCAGGCCCATCTTCACCGAATTGGCCTAGCTGGAGATGATATCTGCCCGCTGCGTAACCTCGGGCGGATGGACGGTGACCACCTATGTGTTTGCTCAGCTTTAACGGTCCCGGTAGAAGACATCGCAGGTCGATACTGGGAGGCTCGACGTCTAATGGTTGAGGAGCCACGGACGGGCGTTGGATAAACTAAACTAACTCATAAAAAATAAAAAATAAACATTTTTCCAAATTTATAATAATTTAGAGGATAATGAAAAATCAAAACCTATATATATCCAAAAGAGATGTAAATAGCATTATGAATTTAATAAAGGATGAGAGTGTTACAATTATATATCAGACAAAAGGAATGTTTTAGTGATCATGGATAGGGAAGAATTTAATCAAAAAGCTAAGGATATGTTAAACACTGAGAATTTCACAGAAATAAAGAAAGACAAAACATTCCAGTTATATAAGAAAGTTAAGAAAGAAATTCAGGAAATAAGAAATAATAATGCTATAAATGGTATCTATATAAAGACATAATCAAACACGTGACAGTGGTACCAACCTTTGAGCTAAAATAAAGGTACACAAAAAGATTTCCCAATCAGACCTGTTATTAAAGACCTGTTATTATGCGGCCTTCAAACTTTCCAATAAAATCTAGATGATTTCCCCGCGTGAAATCATCTAGATCAGCGGTTCCCAACCTTTTTCAGTTGGCGACCCAACTTTCCTTATCGTAATACCTCCACAAATATAGGAATAGAAGAATATAGAATAAAACCATATTTGTATCGTATCCCTTCCTTATTATATAATCGAGTTTCGATTTTTCTGATCTTTTCTGATGGTTTATTCGATGGTTTCTGATAGTTTTAGGATCAAGTTGCGACCCACCTGTAACCCTTCCGCGACCCACCGGTTGGGAACCGCTTATCTAGATGATGTGTTTGTGACATCGAAAATTTCACGTTCCTCACTTCTTTCCTTCATGTCAAACGATCCTTTCAAGCACAATTCAGCTACCATGCCAATTTTCCTTTTAACCGTTTCAAGTGATACTACGTGATCTCTGTGCGCATGATTCGCAGATTTGCATGTGTGCCACGTTTCTACTGCTTGTCCACAGGTATGCAAATTGCCACAAGGTGTTTCATCTGATTTCTGTTTTTAACCATTATAACTGGTGGTCGTCCTTAGGGTTTTGAACGCCTGTGTATATTATAATGATTTGAAAGAGGTTAGATTATTAGAAATCCAAAGGATAAAGTTAAATATAAAGAGGATTTAAAATTAACAGAGCTGGTTACAGAAAATAATTTATAACTATTCAATGGAAATCGAACTTATTTTGGTAATAATGAGAGTTCAGTTGTATTTCTTCAAACAATCTATTCTCCTATATAAAGGATTTTAATTTCGAGATTTTATCAATCCCAATTTCAGATCATATTTTTAACGACCCATTTGGGAGATATTGTGATAACGACCAAAATCGCTATCACAGTTTTTCCTATCCGTCCGTCCTTATCTGTCCACCCCTAACAACTTCCGAACTGAAGGTAGGATTAACAAATGGATTTCACCATCGTTTTCAGAGGCCCAAACAACGTAGGACAGGGGTATTTTGAGGGACCAACACCCCCAAGTTCGCGATATTTAGCATTGTTATCATTATGCCCTCCTAAAAACTCCCGAACGAAAGATCGGATCCACAAATGGATTTTACCAACGTTTTCATAGTAAAAAACAGCGTAAAAAGGAAATTTTAGGGGCCAACACTTCCCCCCCCCCCCTCACTTTACCAATGTTCTATTAACACTATTAATAAAATGGTATGGGTTGTTTTTCTCCCCTTTTCCTGTAAAAATGAAAACAAAAAAATCAACTTCGAAAGCGTAAGTCAACTGTGATCCGCAATAAAACTTCGATAAAAAATCTACTAAAATAATCTGCATTTTCTTTCCCTAAGAAATGTGGAAAGAGTTTCAGAGCAAATTTTACAGTAAAGCCTCTCAATTCCGGCCCTGAATAATCCGCACACAAGGTAATCTGTCCTGGTCCTCATTTTTTTTTTTTTTATTAATTAAATTCGTTTCCCTATTTTGAGTCAACTCGGCAGGGAGTTATGGTTTTTAGAAGACATTGCATCGAAACACGTTCGCAGCGAGTAAAACAAACAGGATAACTTCATTTTTTATTATAGTAAAGTGAATAGAACAATACCATTTATTGATTTACATTTTAATATTTTTTTATTAGATTAAATTGTAACTTTTCGTGTAAATTTAAAACATTAAAAGAGACATTACAAACTAGATTATTTTTTTATTTTACAGTTACTGCAAAATTATGAAAATGGGGTTAGGTTAATTACATCTGGCAAAAATTGAGCAATTGAGTTATTTTAAGATCACTCTCGGTAGTCCGACTTTTCTGTAATCCGGCCTTCTGGGCGCCAAATTAGGCTGGATTTGATATGTTTTAATGTTGTTCCAAAATCTGATGTGAATCATCCATCTACTGTCTAAAGATAAAAAAGAACCATTTTTACACGTAGGTTTTATATATGTGTAAATAAGTATTTATAAAATTAATAAAATGGAATTGGCACAACTCATTTATCGTTTATCGATATTGACAAATCATTTGATAATATCAGTTAAAAACAGTAATATATAATGGAAAAAAGTGGTTCACACATCTATTATAAACAAGCAGAGCCTTTATAAAAATTTAAAATTATTATTGATACCGAAAAAAAGAATTACCATAAAGGAATAAGACAACAGTGTAATATCTCCACAAACAAAAATGCAGACAAAAAGTATAAGCACGTATAAAAATGAAAGATCAATGTTATTTAAATATAACAATATTTACAAACGATCAGGTGATTATATATTAGTAAAGACAGACTTCATGGAACTGTCTATAAGCCAAACGCCGTTCCACATATAACTTAAAAATATCAATCAAAAAAAACAAAAACATTCTTAGAAGTAAAAACATTTTCAATTAGTCATTGAAAATCAAAGAACAGGTTTCGCATTTCTAATATTACGTTACTTCCTAAAAAAACAAAATCAGCGAACAAAATCAAAAACTCCCAAAGAATATGTGGCACAAGTTCTTTGAAAGGAAAAAAAAAACAAATTAAAGACATCGTATTGAAAGTTTTATGATGTAATGGCAGTATCACCGTTGATAAAATGATGGGAACATGGAAAAAAAGAATTAACCAAACATAAGCATCAGAAATTAAATTTCTAAGACATGTGAAAGGATGCATAAGAGCAGATTGAATCAGAAATGATTACTTAAGAAAGGAACTAGATGTCGAGGCAAATACAGAGAAAATATCACAACACAAAATGTAATGGAAAGAAAAAGGTCCTGAAATAGAATTCCTGAAGAATACAGCAATATTACAATGTTGAAAGTTTGATGGTTGCATTCTAAATATATATATTCATTTCGAGTTCCGTTTTTTGCGTGTTTTTGTGCCTCCATTTAGTTCGATTAATAGCGTGCTATTGCATCTTGAAGAACTTTTATGCTAATATCTCTTTTAAAAAATATTCGAGTTTCCGGTGAAAATGACGTAGTAGAACAAAACCATAAAACAAATAAATACCTATAAAATGCTGAAATGTTTTATTGGATATAAAAGTTAATAAGATTTGCTCCAAGATTTAATACGAAATTTTATAATTTTAAACAGATCATTCTGATTGTGAAATATCAATTGAAAGGCCATGGAAAGAGACGATTAACCGTACGTTATGAGTTTTGCACCTGAATAATTTTTTACTTATTTAAGTCTCTTCGACAAATATGTCAGAGATTTACTATCATCTGATACATAATAAAACTAACAATTAACTAGACTGTTTTTCAGATTTACAGTGATTACAGCATTCATAAAGAGTCTAGTCAAATTAGCTCAATTAAATGGGTTAGCCTCAAATTTAATGGCAAACTACAATTTATGTGAGTGGATTCCTCTCGCAAATTTTCCGTAGAAAACGATGGTGAAAAGTCTACCACTTTACGAAGACGCGTAATCCAATATGGCCTATTCCTAGACAATTCCATTCTCGCATCTGTGCACATACTCCCTGTCTTTTGCATACACATTGCAGAGTTGCACATTGACTCTCATACAGTCTCATTTCTCAAATTTTAATAAATGATCTGGTACTAGTGCTTGACTCATTCTAATGGGAGTCAATCTTCCATTTTTCACTTCAAATCCCCACTGTAATGGATCCATATGAATACCCATCCACTGCTGTACCTGATGATATACTCTCAGAGAATGAAATTTGCAGGCATCCTCTGTGGGAGGCAAGACTTCCGATTTCACATGTATTGTTGATTTTGTTGCCTTTGAAGTGAAAGTTCGAAGTCTCGTATCATGTGGTGTGCTGTCTCCTGTTTTTCCTCCATAGAACGATATAATGGCATTAAGACCAGCATTTTCAATTTTTTCCGTTGATTTTTGTGAAGTTAGGAATATAGCAGCGCTTTCTTTGAAGCTGCCTGATTTTCTTAGCAACTTTATAGAATCACTTTTTCCTAATCCAAATGGTTTGGAGGTGTATCACATACTAATACGGCGTGAGCAAATAAGATGTGAGAGCAGACGTCATCACCTAAAGCTTTCGCTATTTTCCTAATATCATGCACAGTTATGCTTTTGGAAGATTTCTTTGATTCTGGGCAAAGGAAAATATCACATACGTTTTCTTTAAAATGATGAAGGATTAGTATGAGAAGAATAGTGTCCTCGCCAACAATGGCTGTAGCATGTTTTTTGGCTGAATCTACAGCCTCCATAACGACCATGACGCCTGCATCACTGCTTTGATGAGCTTGCTTTGTTTTACACCCAGCTTCTTCTAACTTTTCCGATAACTGAGCAATGAAGGCTTGTTTATTTTCATTATTACTCAGAAATAATTCTTTCTGGTTGGGAATGGAGGTAGAAGTTAAGAAATTTACTTTACGTCCTTCAATATCTCGGTATCTTTTTAGATTGGCTTCTGATTTTATAGAAAACTTATCTCCATATCCCGCGAGTACTATTATTGACTGGCCATAGTTTGTTAGCACATATCTTTCATAGGCACAAAGCAGCTCTCGGAATGTCTGATTCTGACTCCTGTGACGTGTAGTCGCATCATTTTATTTAAATAATAACAAACAAAAAATAAATAAGAAATAAGAGCATTCGCCCTGCTACCAATAAACGAAATTCCAGACTCCACTCTCCTGAAAATGTACTATTGAAAATCACAAGAACTACACCAAAATTAATACCTGTTACTTTCACCAAATTTAGCTTCAATGGATTCTTTCTAACGGAGTTTATAGATGTCCTTACCTATAGTCGCTGGGCCCATAATTAAACTACAGATCAAGAAACCCTCCGACGAAATGAAATCTCGAAACATTTGATTTAATATCATTCAACTTGTCTGAAAGTAAATATATTAACTACTCCAGTTTTGACAACACCCCCAAATCCCATTAAATGAGTTCCACCAAGCTATAGGTGAAAAACTCCAGATGAAACTAGGTTTAATGCAATTATTAATGTAATGAATATACAAGTAATATTTATAATATTAAATGAATAAACAAACAAAACTTAAATACAGATGAAAAATTATTGATTTTTATTATTTAAAAATAATTTCTTTCTCCTTCTTAAATTACACTCAATTTAAAATTACACCAAATTTTCCTCTGAATTAAATCCTTCTATCTATAATCCTATTCTATATAACCCTGTTCCTCCTTAGAACCCTTGATTTTCTACCCCGTCAGCTGACTTGAACACTGTCACCCCTTGTTTTCAGAATGAGTTAAACCTTCTTCCATTCTTTAACGAGAACTACCACTGACCCTAAAATAATATTATTCCCTTACAAAACAACATTTCCATTATTTCAAAATACACACTTGAATATATAGTAGTGTCAAAATCAATTACGTTAATAATAGAATACCTATAACTAATTGAATATAGATCAATGCATTAAAACACTTCTTTTCTTTCTTACACACAAATTAACATGAATAGATTAAATCAGTTATATAATATTTTTAGGTACCAAAAACCTTTAATGAAAGTTCTTTTCTAAAATAAGTGCTTTTCTTCGGCTTGATAGGCCAGTCTGTTAAATAAACACAACATATATATTTTCCACACCTTTTATATTCAAAACAACATTCTTTGAATATTATTGGCGTTTTCAACCTTATGTGAATAAACGTTATTCAGACAGTTAATTAACGACGCCATTTTGTCCACTGGAACTTAATTTTCCAAAATGTTTCAATTTACTTTGGAAAATAATCATCCTTAGTTTTTAAACACAAACAAAAGATTTAAGTTCACCTCAACTGCAAAATTGTTATTGATACTTCGCCGACGGCTTTTCACCCTATGATAAATTTACTCAATAATTCTACACCAAATAAAGCATTTCTACGCCTGTGGTTTTTCCATCGGAAATAATGTTCACACTTGTTGCTGACTTCATTGTTCTAATTAACCCTTTCTCTTATCTTCTCTCTGAGAAAATAGTTGTCTTCTCCCGGACAGTTAGTTAACACTTGATTATTGTATTATAAAATAGTTCTAAAAGCCCGCACTTTCTTCTTTAGTTCAAATTTGAAGTAATTACCCCGCCGACGTTGGTTATATCTCGCCTAACAACTCCGATATATATACATTTAAGGTTACTTACAACTTCTTGACTTTCGCCTCGGAACAGCGGCCTCCGGCCTTGATCCGCTGGTCCTCGCTTGCTTCCGTCTCGCCCACATGGGAAACGCTTTCGGTCCGTTCGGGACTTTGGGCCAAATTCATCACTGGGACACGAAGCACGGTTGTAGAGCCCGCTATTCTGCAACACCATTCATCGTCTCGGAGTCTCCAAAGTAACGATTCGGAATATATCACACATCGAAGGTTAAAGTCTATGCTGCCCTTGAGCTTGAAGAGCGCACGTCCTTCCACACCGAAAGTTCACCGGGGTCTCTCCTAGCGGTCAGCGACCCTACTCTCCCTTTATCTCGGGCTTCTTCCCGCCAAAATTAACACCAATGGAAATGCTCATTTACAGTCATATGACCACCCCGTTTCACTTTCGTACAAGTTACGTATATATCCACTTCCTGTTCGTACACTATACGAACACAACTACAGTAAAACCCCGTTATTACGCTCCCGCTTATAGCACTATCCCGTTCTTTACACTCCTTTCATACGGTCCCTAGAATTTTCTATGTAACTCTGTATACTTTTACCCTCTTATAACGCTTCAAATCCCGCTTGTAGCGCTTTTTTTATATCGAAAATTTTGTATCGAAAAGAAATGTAACACTGTAAAGATTCTTTTCCTTCCCTGGTAGGAGGGAATCTTTGAACTCTTTGAAGTGCGGGTCTGTGATACAGTAAGTTAGTGCAAAATGTCGAAGCGGAAATCCCTTTCTATAAGTGAAAAATTGGAAATTCTCCGTAAGTACGACGAGAATTCTACATTAAGTCAGAAGGATTTCGCAAAATCTCTAGGAATTCCTTCATTCAGTCTGAGAACAATAATAAAAAATAAGAATAGAATTACCAATGCAGCGAAGGGTGGCTACAAACGTAAAAAAGTAAAGTGTGGAAAATATGAAGATGCCGAGGAAATTCTAATTGAATCGATTCATCAGTCCCGTGATGCATCAGTGCCATTAAGTGGCCCAATCATTCAAGAAAAGGCGCGTGAAATAGCTGGAAGTGCACTAAATCTGCTCCGAAAATATATTAGTGTTGCTCCTAGTGGTGTATCAATTGATGTTAATAGTTACTTGAACCGCATTGAAAATGTCATAATTCATAACAGTAGCACACACACACACGGCAAACCACAATCACAGATTTTTTTTAAATAGGAAATAAGCTCACATTTGCACTATATCTATTTCAGAATCAAGTATCTTTCCTGTAAAATGGTGTCTAAATGTTTCCCCATCTAATAAATCATTTCCCATTTATAGCACTATCCCGCTTATTACGCTTTTATGTCATGGTCCCTTGACGAGCGTAATAACGGGGTTTTACTGTATTTACGGCCGAATCGCAACCAAGTGTCCAGGAAACACGTGACCTAGCTGCAACAACACAGTCGAGCTTCCCACAGAATTTCTAGATTTACGGATTCCCACGGTTAACACAGGAATACATACATATCGAAATTATCTTAAAACGAACCATGGTTTGAAAGAACATTACATTTCTCTCAATACAACAATAAATTACAAACACTTACAATTAAAAATGAAATTAATCTTCTGCAATTAAATATTGAAAACCAACACTTACAATAAATTGACAAATAATTAAGTAGGCCAACAATTTTAAACAACCATTAAAATATTAATCAAAATTAGATTGCAAAAAGATTAAACAGATAACAATTCAAACACTCAGCGATTACCCTCCATTTCTAATGGACTTACTTTTCGGGATAACGTTACACTCTCGGGGAATATATTGGGGAAAAAATAATAAAATCAAAAATTCAAAATTTCGCCCGTTTATTCTTCCAAGGGGATACATCCACCCCGTTACACGCCAAGGAAGGCGATATAGTAATCAACCACCATCAATGACGAAATGCATATCTTCGGGCATGTTTTCAATGCCTGGTACTTGCTCTTTAATATAATTGGCAAACTGTGATTTCCCAGATTCCCTCATAAGTCCATGCTTATCAAATAAACTAGCTGGGTATGAGAAAAGCTCATAACGAAACACCTCCTGCAAATCCACCCCACTAATCTGAGCACAAAGCAACAGGCGCTGAAACAATAGCTCAGGTTCAATAAAAAAGGTTTCTTTTTTCAATTTAACGTATTGGCCTGATTTAATTGGCTTAACCAGTTTCCTTTTATATAAAAAGTTACTTGTAATAGTTATTTTCACATTTCGTCATAAAAGTCAACAAGAAAATTATATATACTTTGTCTGTAATTATGACATATTCCGCTATTATTTTATAGTATTGTCATCAGAAATAACTTTTGATGGTATTATTGACTTTTTCTTCCCAAAAAGCGTATAGAATGATACCATACATGGGCAAATAAACGTTTATACTCTAATATCTCAAATAATGGACAGCCATCTTGAAAAATCCAAGAAGTTGATCGCCTGCACATTGATCGCCTGCACATGGTAACCCCTGCCTTCTAGCTAAACGATCAAAAATCTTTGCGCAGACGAGTCTCCATTAAATGCAAAGATATGAGAAGCATATTGGCCTTTCTCAAGGCCTTGACGAAAACCTCCATATTATTTTCTGGAATGCTGGAGGTTTGAACGATGGTAAATTTACTGAATTTAAGACTATTTTATCTTCTTAAGACAGACGTTTTTCTTATCGTCGAAGCTGGCGCATCCACGGACTTTCCTCATTTTTATGATGTACCAGATTTTACTATTTATGTTCTCAAAAGATCCAGGCAGGTTGCCTCTGGTATCCTCATTGGAGTGCAGAAAAAACATATAAGTGATTTTCCGTAATTCATGAAATGGAAGAAGGAGATAAGTTAGAGGGCTATGTGTCATGACATTTGGGTAAATGGAATTAAATACTTAATTATTAGGCTAGATTATCCTCCGAACAATAAACCAAATTTTGACTGTTTATCTACATTTATCCATCATCGAAATACAATACAATAATCATTGGCGACTTCAACGCACATTCTATTAGATGGGGATACTCCTCTGTAAATGCTGCAGGTCGCACTACAGAAGAATTGCTAGATAATATCAATTTCATACAATTGAAGAGTGAACCAACTTTTTCATCATTTGCTGGTCATTCATCTACACCTGACCTTGTAATTGTGCATCCTAACCTTAGTGGAAAGACAGACCTATGGTTGGCTGATGCATGCGATGGTTGTGGCCATCGCCCAATAATCTTTAGTATTAGATTAAATAAAGTAATACTGCGCAGACGACAACTCCCTAGACGGAATTTTAAGAAGGGAGATTGGTCTAAATTTTCAAAGATTACAAATGAACTGGTTACAGAAACAGTTATAGAAGATAATCCAGATGAATCAACAGATAGATTCATAAAAAATGGGCTTTTAGCTGAAAAAAAGTCCATACCTAGGGGGCACGTTAAAAGTTATAAACCCTTTTGGAATGTAAGGTTATCACTTTTAAAACAAAGTAGAAATGAAGCTCGCAAAAAGCGGAAAAAACAAAACTTCTCGCAGATTGTATTGATCTAAGGAAAAAACAAGCTAAATTAAAGCAGACAATTATCCAGGAAAAACTTCAAACTTCCAGAGACTTTATTGCTAAGTTAGACTTTAGGCGAGATGGCACTAAAGCCCATAACTTTATTTGAAGTATCAATAATGACAGAAAGAAATATAATTGGGAACCCGTAGAAGTCAATGGTGAAAGTCTTAGAGCCCCTAAAGATAATGCCACTGCGCTGAGTAAATACTTCGCATCTGAAAAATTTTACACAATTAACTTTAGATGAAAAGAAAATAGCTAAACAAGTTATCCCCACATGTCAATCTCAGACACAATACTCTTTGTTTAATGAAAATTTTACCTTAACTGAACTTGATATTGCTATTTATAATTTAAAAAAAGGGAAATCTGCTGACCCCGATAAGATCTTTCCTGAATTTTTGAAGAATTTAGGAAGAGATGCTCGTCATACACTTTTGAAACTTATAAATTTAACTGGGAAAAACATATTCCACATTACTGGAAAAAAGCGGAAATTGGAGCCATTCATAAAAAAGGAAAGCCAGCCAATAAACTTGCGAGTTTTAGACCAACATCGCTTACTAGTTTAGTATGTAAAACTGCAGAGAAAATGATAGAAAAGAGACTGAAACAATATTTAGAAAATACAAGAGCAATTTCAAATTGCCAAGCCGGATTTCGACAGTACCGCTCTACTACTGATCAAATTGTTAAATTCACCCAGGCCGTGAAGGACGGTTTTCATCGTAAACAATCGATTTTAGCTGTTTTTATAGATTTTAAAGCTGCTTATGATAAAGTATGGCGTATTCTACTTATTCATAAACTTAGTAAACTTCATGTTTCTGGTAATATGCTGAAATGGATTAAACAATTCCTTTCACAGAGATATATTCGCACAATTTTTCAAGACACAGTGTCGAGCTACAAACAAGTTCATCAAGGTTTCCCGCAAGGAGCAGTTATTAGCTGTCTTCTTTTTAACGTTATGATTAACGATTTAAAATCTGCTATTGAAAAAACACCTGGAGTTACT
>JAFIDM010124639.1:0-16199 GCA_023159025.1 Thereuonema tuberculata | reverse complement strand
AGTGAGCAGCCATTGTTTTTAAGAAACGTTCGTGAAGTGAAAAAAAAGTGTTGTGTTTCATTGTGTCTAAACAGATACTTTGACATGAACAGTTTAGTGAATTGTGTCGGGGCTATCCAATATTTTGGGCCAGTGTAAATAGGACTGATCGCCGAAACTGTGAGTAAAATTTCCTTTGGAGGGTTAAATCAGGGAGTGAACTCTTCAGACATACTGTATAGTCAGAAAGTCTGTTTCATAAACAATTTTCGATCAGACTCTTCTTATAAAAATGAAACAAACTATTTGTGAGAATATATCTTAAATTTATACTATTGTTAAATTGCATTGATAAAGTTATTGTGAATTACTGTTTGTTAATTACCAATTTTTGAATAATTTTTTGCTTAATTTGTAATCTGTTGGAATTACCGAATTTATCAACAAAGCTTTGTGTGTTATTATTATATATATTCTTACTTAATCTATGGAAAGGACTGTGAAAACAGCGCCGAGCGTATCGTGCGCTACGGTGTCAGTGAGCCGGTGGCCATATTTTATAGCCATGGCTTTTCTAAACAAATATGTTAAGCATCGGTAGGTAAGTTGATCTCCATTCCTTCTCATTAGATTATAAGGTATTGTAGAAAAATATGAAGTATCTGATTACAATTTTTACAAAAATGAATAGAGATACAATGAAACACGTGGCTAATCAATCGTTCAAATTTTGTGTTTTGGAAGTAGAACAAATATCATTTATTTAATATTATAAAGAAAATAATCTTACAGTGCAGTAATCTTACATATTCCATTTGTCCATTCCTGTTTCTATTTTGAATATTTATCAAAAATGTTAATGTTACTTCAATGTGCTATGTCTGTCCTCATATCAAAATGTCCATTTCGCCTTTCTAATTATCAACAATCGATACCTTGCACTACTTCTGTATGCAGATTTCATGTAATATGAATTAAATAACCGCTGGTAAATATTGATAAATGTAGGTTTTTTAAAAAATGTACATTCAATACAGTTTTCTCCCATTTACATTACAATTTCGAATGTTGCATGAATTTATTGAAAGATGAAAGTTAGTTTGTCGTAACACAATTGAAGACACCGGTGCAAAAAGGAGGCAGCTCCATTTCAACAAATTTTTCAGGAGAAGCAAAAAACTGTCCCCTTTTTACAACGAATCCAATCAGGAGGCATATATATATATATGGGAAATACAATGGATAAATATATATATATATATATATATATCCATTGTATTTCCCTTATGAGTTAACGGAGCTGCCTCGTTTTTGCACCAATCGATGGAGCGCCTTTCTATAAACTTGTAGCGATTAAAAACAAAAAATTTGGAGCTGCCTCCTTTTTGCACCGGTATCTTCAATTGTGATCAGCCATTGCAGAATTCCGCAGTACTCCAATCCCTAAGAAAAGTATGAAAAAATTTCATAAATAATAACAGTAGCCTAAGTGAAAAAGTGACTGAAATCATAAATTAAAATAACGCTAGGAAAATTGTACTGTTCCAATGATAAAGCAAAAATGTGTGCCCAAAAATGAATATGTGGTTTCAGTATCCCTCCAGATTGAATTTAGTGCTTCAAAATAATATATTTGTTTATAATTTTTCTTAAATTCCCTTTGGGGTAATGTTTTCTTTTTTATATGTGACTGCTATATTGTTTGATATCGGGTGTTACATTACAAACACAAAACAACGAAATTTCACTAAAGTTTTGGTTTATGTGATTGAGGTGCATAAATTGTTTTGGAATCTTATCATTTTCTTGATTATGATTTGTGATAATAAAAAAAAAAATTGAAATAAGCAGTATTACGTTTGTTTGATTCTCATTACAATAAAGAACTGAATTTACTTGTCTCATAAAAGATTACAATTCCTGTCCTATTAGGGACAGTAAGTTTCTGTTAGTTGGTGCTGTGGTATTTACCATGAATACAATAATTGGCAGTAAGTTTTGTCTAATACATATTTTTATATTCTATTCAATAAATATTTGTTGACAAGTACAATGAATTTAAAATAGAAAACACAATAACAGGGTTTTCCAGAGAAGTAATTATAATCCCTCAGAAAAGTATGAAAAGTACAAAGTATGAAACAGGGTTTTCAATGTAAGTATTCATATAGTGAATATAATCCCAAAGAAAAATATGGCAGAAATAATAACAGTTGCAGTAAATTAAAATAAATTAGAATAACAAAATACTCATAAATTAAAATAAGGCTAGGAAAATGGTACTTTTCCAATGATGAGGCAACATATATAAATCACAATATGAAGCAAATCAAATATTCATCTTTGGTTTTATTGTCCTTCCTGATTTTATTTCATGCTTCAAAATACTATATAATTATTTTTTTTTCTAATTTCCTCTATGTACAGAAAATTATAGACTATACATTAAAATAAGCATCTACATCTACACCCGATACATATGTAGCTGTCTTTATTTCAATACCATATTTCTGGAGGTCTTAGTAATTGCTTGAAGATCATCACTACATGAAATCTCAAACAATAAATCATTTTGGCTATTTTGTAGCTGAACTTGTATTGTAAATGAATAACTGAGATGATTGCTTTATTGTACTAAATATTTTAAATGTCTCGAGATGTATACAACGTTGTTTTTTACAGATCCAAACGAAATTTTTGCTTTCGGATATCATTAGAGGGTGGGACCTCCAGTGTTTATTTTGAAGAATTGGAGAGTTCCTCGGCCACTGGGGAAAGTCAGGCAGTGGAATGTATGTATGAAGAAATTCCCGAAACAATGACAGTCCTGAAACTGAAGCCAGTACCTCTGTGGACATATAAATCATTTCTAATATGCAACAATTATAACCTGTAAATCGTAATCAATCCTATTACTTGTGTAAAGTTTGTTAAAAATATAGACAAAACAGGAATTTACATTCAATACAATAAGCATCACCTGTTTCATAATTAGGAGTTCTTCTGTACATGTTGATTAATATTTAAAATCACCACAGTAACAATATTGCAAATGATGTTTGAAGATAATATTATAAGCAATAATTGCATGTTCATTTTACTTAACAATTTAAATTAAGAGTAATTGTTTATGTAAAATTGAAAGTATTATATTGTTTACAGTAATATCATCAAACATCATTTGTAATATTAAGAATCAGTTAAAGCCTATTAATTTGAAATTAAATCCCTGTTTTGTAGTTAATTTTAATATATTTCACTTGGATTTTCCCAGTATTTGCGATGTAAATATGTAATGTATAAAGCTCATTTTTATATTTTGTTGAGATTCACTTCTAATTCCAGTATAAGTAGATCTAATATATGTTCTTCTTTTTCTTTTCAGATCATAGAAAACACATACGCTGAAAGGAGAAGAAAAGAGACCCAGAGGAAAAAAAAAGGTTTGTTTGTTTTGTAGTGTATATAGCTTTGATTTGAATTCTGTAAGTACAGATGTTATTAACTTGTGCCAGATATAAAGCAGGGCGCACACGATGTAACTTTGGGCCGAGTTGCACGTGCAACTTTTGGCCTAGAGCGTTTTTGGAGCTGCATGGGCAAAGTTGCAACCGGAGTTGTATGGAGAAAAAGCTGCAAAGGCGAGGATATCTGTCGAGTGCAACTCCGAAAGCTGCATGGAAATTACCCAATCACAGTGCAGCGTTGGAACACGTCAGTCGTGACGTCACGCCCAAGAGAAAACATGGCGTCGAAACAGATTTCCTTCACTTGAGATGGGCGAATAGCGAATACACAATAAATATCAGAGTATTGCGAGTTTCTTTCACACATAAATACAGTTTATATGTAAATGCAGTAATTTAAAGCGGCAGAATGTATCAGAGCATTTGAAAAACCTAGATTTTTTGAATTTTTCACCTCGGAAGCCATGTTCGCAATGAATTATGGGATTGCCTGCTCACTGTTTTCTTGAAGAATTGACGATGGCACCAATCACAGAAAAGGGGTGGAACACGTCAGTCTTTACAGGAATTTTCTGCGGAGTACCGAAAGCGAAAAGGAAGAGAAAGCATGGCTGCCAGCACATGTTACATGTGGACTATGGAAAAAGAGACGGTGATGATTGATTTTTATGGAGGTAAGTGAAGAATAAATATTATTATTTATGGGAAAAGCGTTGAATTACTTAAACTATGTAATTTAGTTGAACTGACAGGAATGCATGAGGGGAAAAAAAAAAGTTCACACTAAGCAAATGATATCATGCGGGAAATATATTGCGTTCTAAAAATTTGGAAATTGTGAAATTTGCAGAGATAGTTGTCAGGAAATTGTTGGCGAGATATAGGTGTAGGAAATTGAGCAAACACTGTCATATAGGAAGAGACATGTCAGTGATTAGGATACAGGGTAGAAATGTTGAGAAATTGGCGAAACATTAATACAGTAGTTACAAATCGCTGAACGTCAATGCTGTTTCAATCAGGGTTGAGAAAAACCAGGGTATTTTTTTAAAAAAATCCAACCCATTGGGTTTTTTTCATATTGACGATTAACAAGTTCAATTTAAATTCTTATGATTACTTTATTCAAAACACTAACCCATTCTTAGAACTATTCTTATTAGTGGGGAAAAAAGAAAAACTGATAAATTAAACAGGCAGAAATTGGTAAATTAAATTTTCTTATGTTGGCAGTCAGGGCCGTGCACAATTATCACAATCCTTTGTTTAAGTACATGGTTGTAAAGACCATGTAGTTGTGAAAATTCATGCTTTGGTCCATCATTGGATCCATATTATAAAGGTGAACTTCTAAAAAGGACTAAATTGTACTTCACAAGTCATTACAATTCTACATTAAGTTAATTTTTTTTTTTCTGGAAGTGTAAATGTTATTTAATTATGTTTCTTATAATATTGCAAGAAAAGTTAAACACAATGTTGATAAAATAAATTCTTGTGACAGTAAATAGTTGCCTTCAATAAATATGATGTGTCTTTTTAATTTTTGTAAGGCTACCTATGTAACATTTTGTATATTAATTGAATTTTAATAATTAAACGTATTTTGGGGTTTTTGACAGTTTTTTAAAAAAAAAAAAAAAAAATTATGGTTTTTGTTTTTTTGTTTTTTTTTGGGTCAGGTTAAATTATAACAACATACTGCAATTCTTGGTTGTTTGTTTTGTAATATAATAGCACATAGGTTTGGAAAATTGCATATTGTCAATTTCAGAACACACATTGCTATGGAATTGTAAAGTGCCAGGGTACTTTGATAAACAAAACAGACTGCTGGCATTAAACGATTTAAAAGAAATGCTTGGAAAGGATGTGGCAGGAATTGACTTGACAGGTAAATTGTAGTATATCCAAAACAGTACAATACGAAAATTACTTAAGTACCTGTCCATTACTCCCTATTTAATTTTTAGCAAAATATTAATTGATATCCTTCTTTATTTTACAGTTGCTGCCATAAAAGCAAAATTTCATAAAATCAGAACTTATTTTCAACGTGAAGCAAGAAAAGAGAAAGCTGGAATTAAGTATAGAGTAGGAACCGATAGTATTTACATATCGAAGTGGGTCCACTATGACAGATTGGGTTTTTTAAAGGACTCCTCTGGTGCCGAACATTTCACCTCGACAAGTAATAGTGAAGCTAGTCCAGCAGAAACATTTCAAGTAAGTATGTTTAAACGAACATCACTATTGCTATCCCTTTTCTCATTGCAACAATGTTAAATCCTGGTCAGAAATTTTTTCAGTCCATATACAAATTAGTTCGTTTAAGCTTGTAGAATTATAAAACAAATTTTATGTGTTTCATGACAAACATGCATTCAATGAAGGATTTTTGTTTTTTCCAGTCGATGTTAAGTGGACTCCAAGATTCACACGACAATCGTAGTGATTGCTGTGATGGAGACAGTGTGGAAGCGTCACGAACCTCCAGCTGTGAATCGGGATCAACCACGCAATCAAGAAAAAAAAAAGAAAAATTACCACTGCACCACCGACTGATATCAATGTTAAAGATAAAATGTATTTGGAATCTCTGTCACTGTTAAAGTGATCAGATAATGCAGAGGATGTTTTCAGAAAGCTCATTGCACATATGTTGAGACAAATACCCACCATTTATAGGAGAGCTACATTGAAAGTACAGATACAGCAACTGGTAATAGATAATTTAGACAAAAATCATTGACATGTTGGTGTTTACGATGCAGGATGTATGTACACATATTTTATGCATTCCTCGAAGCTTGACTTTTAAAATACAATGTATGCTACCTCATTCATTCCATCAGTTTCAGTAACTATGCAAATAATTTGTACTTTGTTTCTGACACAGAAACCGGTTGGACGTCGGTAATAATTACATACATAATGTCTACAACAATATGTGGTGATTTATAGAGTACTGGTGATTTTCACTGCATCACATCTTCTAAACTACTACTCATAAAAATATGAAACTTTTTATATAAAATCGTCAAACATATAATAGTTTTATTTTCATGTTGTTATTTATTCATTATTAATGAAATTCGTGTTGTTTGCATACAAACACCCCCAATATATCGTAATTATTATTCAAAACAATTTGATGAATGTCTTCCAAAATAGTCATTTGTCTGAATGCATTTTCAAAAATAAATTTTTGTTTGTGTTTAAATTAAACAACGGAATTAATGACAAAAGTGTTTACATTAAATTGTTCCTAATTATGTTTTCAAGTCATTTCAATATTGGATGCAGACTTGTAGATTTTAAATTATATCAAACAATTTATTGAAATAAATGATATACTGGAGGTGTTTGAACGCAAATGAAATGAATTTCAATAATAATTAACAAATAACAACATGGAAATATCACTCTTATATGTTTGACACAAATATAAAACTTCTTATATAATATCATGAGCAGTAATTTTAAAGATAAAGGCCGATGAAAACCACCAGTACTTTCCAGTATGTTATGAATCACCCAGTATAGTGTCGGTATTATAAATGAAAATAGCCTAAATGTTTTTTTAAATTTTTCTTGCTGTTTTATGTAATATCTAATATCAACTAAGACAAATAAAATTAAAAAATGTTTTTTCAAATTTTTTTATCATGTGTTTACATTCCTAAAGTCCTTTACTTTTCGCCTGTTATAATGTTAATATTACTATTGAATACATGAGAAACTGTCAAGCATTTTAGCATTGGAAAGAAAAAAAAGATTAAACAAACAATATCAGTTATGTTATTTTATTTGTATATTTCTATATCTGAAGTATTTTATATTTAATACTTTACTATTCTTTCTATTAATTAATACCAATAATATAATTAATAAAAAACAAATTGAAAATAGAACATGTTTTAAAATATAAAAAATATCTTTTATAATTTTAATAAAAAAAGTATATTTGAAAGGAATGAAATAAGGAAAAAAATCAAAATATTAATTATAGAAGAGAAATTTCTTTATAAGACAATTCTCAAAAATTTCATAAAATAAAAAATAATTAAAAAATTATAATAAAAACAATATTACTAGAAACAATTGGCTCATTTCAATAAATGATTACAAAATAATAAATAAGTTTGGATAATGTCTAAATGGTAATATTATATACAAAATTTTTCATCAACTTAACTGGGATAATTACAATAACCAAAAAATTGGAGACATAAAAAAAAAAGTTGTAATTATAATAGATAAAAATATAAAATTTATTACATAATTTTTAGTTACTCGTCGTATTTCTTTTCTTTCGTTTTTATTACACCTAAATAGGTCTGATAAACATACCACAAAAAAGGAAAAAAAAATATTTACTGCACATAAAGTGTATAATATGTTGGTAGTCCTATTACTGTGATAAGTTTTTACACTTCAAATTCACCCTTTTGCAAATGAAATTCAAGCTTTTTCCAAATCATATTAAAACAAGATCAAATTCTTTGCGAGAAATTTGTTGACAGATCCAGCAAATGTAATTTCAATTTGGTGGATGTCATCGATGAGTCTGTCCACTGTAACTTCTGCGAATTTTAGTAATTACTTCTGTACTGTATGTACATGAGCGTGTATTCTAAATTGCCTGCAGCTGCCATAACAGAGCTGTTATGAATTCTTATAATTTGTATGCATATAAATAAATAATTAATTGTATTGATTATATATATATATATATTGTATATATATATATATTGTATTTATATACAATAATTATATATTATTGTATATAAATTTGTATGCATATAAATAAATAAAAAGAAATTTTTATTTGCACCTTACAGTATGTACGTACTAAATACATTTTGTATAAAAACTATGATAAAAAGATAGAAACAATGTTTGAAATTACTACACATTGTGTAATTCGTTTTCTTTAAGTTTTAATATGATTTGTAAAAGGGTGAATTGCATGCACAAAAGGTTGAATTTGAAGTGTAAAAATTGTAATGGTATGTACACAACACATACAGTCATCATTGCATTACAGACTAGGAATACCAATACATGATACACTGTTTGTGTTTTTATTATCTCTGCCATGCAGTCATCTGTCTGTGTACAGGCATCACAGAATGCAATACATACACGTGTGATTCCATCCTCTGCATAAACATTAATATTGGAGTTGTTCATGTTGCCATGGAACAGAGCCCTCTACAAAGTATGCTGCGAATTCATTATGAATGGTTTTCGCTGTCGGGGTTGCAACATTTCGTCCGGTGCACTGTTGTGGTGTTAGCATAAATTCATCTCTTCTCCATTCTCCTGGTAACACAGTTCCGGTATCGGGATCTATGCAGTCAATGATGCCTGAAGGCGTATAAATTCTCCGCGCCCTTGTCCTTAGTATATTGTGAAGCACACATATCGCCATGACAACAATGCGACATCTTTTGGTTGCAGTTGTATGGGTGTTCGTAGTAGTCGCCATCTGTTCACTAATACTCCAAAAGCATTTCTGAACACCCACAAGCTCGAGACTGTGCAAACAAGAAGCTCGAGATCTGTGCAAACAAAATAAAGTCTAGGTTATCACAATATCTCAACATAACAAAATGCTTAAAATGTTGTTGATGGTAGTAATTATGTGATTATTAATAATTAATGAAATATTGTGCAATCAAATATTGTAATTATACAAATTACATAAATAAAAATATATATATATGATAGATAAACATACAACTCACCTGTAATTGAATACCATGTTTGCTTTGTCTTGCAATCTCCCAGGATAGGGATTCATTAAATATGGTTTCAATGAAAAGACATCATCTGCCACAATCACATAAGGAGTATTGATGCTTCTTCCTGGCAGTGGTGATGCTGGTGGAATATTCAACTGATCGGTGCTTAATTTCACTGCCAAATCTGATTTATTATATACTCCTCCATCACTAATACGCCCATTCATTCCAATATCAACGTAGATAAATTTCAAATCTGCATCAACCACTGCCAGCATCACAATCGAATAGAACCCCTTATAATTGAAATAGTATGACTGGGAATTTGATGGCCTTTGTATGGCTATATGCTTGCCATCCATAGCTCCCAAACAGTGAGGGAAATTCCACCGTTCGTGGAAACGTTGACCAATTACCCTCTACTGTTCTTCTGTTGTTGGCAAGGATAAATATTTTTCCTTGAATACTGCAAAAATGGCAATTGACGTTTCCATCACAATATTTAATATTGCTCTTTCACCGATTTGAAATGTATAGAATAAAGAATTGAAAGATTCGCCTGTTGCATAGAATCTAAGTGCGAGGGAAAGTCTCTCCTCAGGGGTTATACAGCGCCACATGACAGTATCCCGTTTCTGAATAAAAGGTCTAATGCCATCCAGGATGTACGTAAAAGTCTCTTCATCCATTCTCAGCCATTGTCTGTAAATATAAAAGAAAACAACCGTAAATGTCTTTTGTGATATTAAATTTAGTTCATTCACCTACTATTAGTGATATCAATATCTACTGTCATATTACATGTTCACACAATAATTTTTTGCAAAGCAGCACGACTTCCATGGGCAACAGTAATAAATGAAACAGCCATGTAATAATACCGACTAATACTATTTGCGTTATCTGCACATTCCTTTCCTAATTTCGGTCAAGGTTCAGTTGTAGGGATCTGTTACAATCACATACTTGCTATGTATATTTTCCAGCTTTCAGCAAAACATTAAATTTTTTCCAATGCAGTCACAAACACATTGTTTTTTTCCTGCAGCAACTCTCAACCACCAAATGCAAGAGATTTGATTCACTTCATTTCCAGTGTTGAAAGGTTATAAAGTATTGAAGGGAAAAGGAAAAATACTATTTTAGTAATTATGATCGTATTCAAAATAAAGCAATGTTATGTTCAACATAAACTGTTATTATACAAATAAAAATACAAGTATTAGAAAAGGCTGGAAAGAAACATATAGGGAAAAGAAAATTTGTGAAAAATGATTTTTCAAAAAATTTGTTTCCTGATACAAAAATTAAAAAAATTAAAACAGATTGGTCGTTTAAAAATAACTTAGGCAATAAGAAAAAGAAGGCGATCCTTTTTTAATATTTTAATTTATTCTATGAAAATATTTTATAATCTTTTATTAGATTCTTAAATTTATTAGAAATGGCTGTTTTGTATATGATCACCTCCTGTTAATACAAGTAAAACGTACATAACATTTTAAATTACAGAAGTCAAAGTTTCTGTATTGTTTGTGAATAGTTTCACTATGTTCATTCCAAAAGGGCTATCTATTTTGCCATGAAACACTGTTGAAACACTGCCCTGTTTAGAATAAAAAAAAACCAACAAACATATATTGATCGCGAATAGCGTATGCTGTATTACATCCGCGCTGGAAGTTTTGAACATCTTGATCATTGTCATCTCCCGAACATCAAGCAGCTAATTAATAGGATGAACCCAAAATGAGCGATCTGGCCTTACCTCTTCTAAACATAACAAATAATAATACAAAATCACAGCCACTTGTTCATCACTCGCCATATTGACTCAGACTGAAAGAGGCAGTCTGAAGCAAAATATTTTGTCACCGTCTTTATTTCTATCGGAATATTACTGTCGGATTCATTTATAATGCAACATTGAAGTCGTCTGTCATGTAATGTAATTTTCATGTAAAACACACAACTTCTCGACTATATTGACTGTCATTCGCTAAACGAAGTTCTTGAAGTAAATTATAGTGTTGACTCATTTGTCCTCTCTTCCGCAGCCATGACCCACACCATTCTTTATTTCTTGAACATGAGTCTTGATCATTGTCATTATTCATTTCATCATCTAAATATAAAAGGACTAAGGCTGCCGCGGCTGTTATCTTCCTCTTTCTTCCCGCCATTTTGACCATTTCCGGAAACTGCACGTGACATAATTGTTTCCAGTGAGCAATGGATTATTATTGGCTGTTGGTCATTTTTATCCGTGAATCGCATTATTGCCATCAACTGCAACTACATACCGGCTAATAATATTATAACAATATTTCTCATATGTTTAATATAAATCACAAATATTAGGTTTGGAAGGACATCACCGCAGTCTCCTTGACATAATGTCAAGTGGCGTCATTCAAATGCATACTGTGCTTTGTTTGTTGTCCGAACGGCGGCACAAAGAATGTTGCATCGTGTGCACCCTCACTGTCGTTTGCAACCTTTTTTGTGCAACTTAAATGCAATGAGTTGCACAGCAAAAGCTGCATCTTGTGCACCCTGCTTAAGACAACTGTGACATACTGAAACAATTACAATGATTCAGAAATTTTGATCTAATGATTTCGTTTCTGTTTATAGGTACAACTGATCTAGTGGCTGTTGCCAGTGAAGCCTTTGGCAGCCTCCTGCAGAAGAAAACCACTTTTGAAGATTCATTGGCAGCAAGCTTTATTCTACATTTCAGACTAATTTCTGCCCATTTGAGACAAGATTTTCAGAAAGACGTAACAACAATGTAATGGATATTGTTAAAACATATCTTAATAAATGAAAACATTTTGTAGGTATTGTAGGAGATTTTATTTATTTATTTGAGATAAATAAATATAATTATTATTTTTAAAAAAGCTTTAAATTACATTTAAACTAATTAATGGAATAAAATTTAAATTTGGGGACGTACTAATTACGTCAGAGTTCAATTGCATACAAGAGGCAAGACTGCCTCACTTTGGCACATTAAGTCAGTAAGCCACAGTAGACATTATGAGAATTGAATCGTTGATAAAAGCCAGAGGTCACTACGAGCTAGGAGAAAATTGTGACGTGGAACATACGTTGAGGCATTATTCGTCATCGATAGCATTGAACAGTGAGAAGCAGGAGCTTTGAAGTCTGGCGGTATGTTGAGACAGAAATGCTTCAAGCCGCATAGATAATAAAACAACGAACTCAAATATTGTAAGTAGAAAACTTATATTGATTTTCCAGTGAGGGATTATCAGGCAATTGGATTTAGTTGGCAAGTGAATTAGGAATAGAGTCACAAGATACAAATCACCTGACTGATAAGAGAAATTGAAAGGCGAAGTTTATTTTCAATTGACTGTTTTGATTAAATGTTATCAAAAGGAAAGTTATTATTAATTATTTATTGAAAGAGTTATTAGTATAATTACTTCAAATGAACTACTTAAGTAGGAGAAATTAATAAGTGAACCTTTTTGTTTACAATGGAATCATCCGCAAGTCGCGATAAATGATTCAGATTATTATTTATTTATTAAATAAAAAATTATTAATTTAAGGAGTGATTAGTGAAGAGAACAATTAAATTATAGGAGTGAACTATTAGTGATTTTGTGATTCAAGATAATTAAAGGTTGCAGCAACGTCAGTTTCGAATGACGAAATTAAGAACAGTGACTAGGGTAAAATTAGTCATCGGTATGCAGCTTAAATACTTCACACAAGTGAAAAGCCAAGTGCAATTAATTAATTCACACAGGTCAAAAGCTATATTCAGATAGACTCTTTCACACAAGTGTTAAGCCATTTAATTATAATTTCACACAGAGGTGAAAAGCGAGTAGTAGATTAATTTGTTCACACAGGTGAATAGCCTGTTTCGTGAGTGCATTAATACGGACAGTATTAGGACTGTAGTAGGAAAGCCATATTGAACTGTTACGAGTTTATGATTATAGGAGAAGTAATTGTCTTAAGTACTTTTACTATTTTTAATTCCCAGCATCCACTCAATAATTTTATTTACTCAAACACAGTAGTAGCACTCTGCTAACCCCACTAGAAGGCCTATTATTATCCAATATTAATTAGGCCTCCACAATTTAACTATATAGTATTCTCACCCAAAGAAATTTTCAAAGGTTATAGGCCGCCATCGGGCAAGAATATTAAGAATTTTGAGAATTTTTTTTTTATTTTTTACACATATATAACTATTTCTATAAATTGTCCACAGATTGAAAGCACCAACATTGAAAACAAATAGTCACAATAACGAATTTTCAAATTCTCATTGTGTGTTATTGTTTATTTGCAAGTTTAGTCTACAGAAAACTTCAAGCCTGGCCTTGTCTGATGCTAAACTTGAAAATAAACCTTAACACAAGATGAGGATTTGAAACGTCGTTGTTATGAGTATTTTATTTATTTGTTTTCAATGTTTGAGCTTTCAATCTTTGGACAATTTATAAATCATCTATTTGACAATAAAACATTTGAAATCATAGTTAAAAGAAAGAATTCCATGCTATTGTGTTACACATTTAATATTTATTATAAACACGTTAAATGTGTGCCCATAATGTCGACACACAAGTATAGATACAAAGGTTTAACACATTAATAAAAAACAACACAGTGTTGTATGTTTTAATGTGTTAAACCTTTTATCAACACTTCTGTGTCGGCATCTCCTGTTACTGACATTTTCTGTTTGTTTTGCCATGGTACTGCACACCAGTAGGGCTGATGAAGTACTGGCGGAAACAGTCTCGGATCTCCGAAGCTTTGTAGGATGGTACAGAGGTTCCAAATTTTCCACGTCCTGCAGTATTTGCTTGACCTCCATCTCTCCAGGTACCATCTCTAATACTGCCATGACTGTCTACATAATCCCTGTATAGTGGAGGACAGTACTGCCTTTTGGAGACTGCCACTTCTTCTTCACTTTTAATTAAGAAATTATGTAGCACTAGACAACTCAAGACGATGTCTAATCTACTTTAAATCCAAATGGCTTCTGGAAAACTCCCCACCTGTATTCAAGAAGAAAAACACCTTAGTATATTAATTAAAATGACATATATACAAGAACATTATTAGAATTTGTTAATTATGTAGTAATTCTATTACAGTAATGTTAATAGATAGTTATTTTGGTACATATTTTTTAATCATAACAAATCAGTTCTTCATTATAAATTACCTGGAAGCCAATATCCCAATGGCATTTTCAAAAGTCCTTCTGATAACCTATAATTGACGATCCCTTTATCTTGTAGTAGGTAAGTGCCATGGTACGGTCTCATCAGGTTTGTTTTTAGTGGGAATGCTGCATCACCCACAAAACAAACTGTTGGTTGGTATTGGTGCCAGGAAGAGGTCTAGAAGGAGGCATAGGCACCTGATTGCTGTTCAAAGCTCTACCAAACTCTGAACGAGCAAATATGTCCACATCTGAATCTCTTCCATAGGCACCGACATCAGCTAGTGAAAAGCAGTACCTAAAACGAACAGAAAGTGAAATTATTACTTACATTCCCTTTACATATTTAATACTACTTCCTGAAATTGAAATCATTAATGTTTCCAGAAAAGTCTTGTAACCAGCATTACGTTCGCAGAATAACAAGATTAATAATGACTTCATGCTTTATAATAATTTACTGCTATACAATTTAATGAAAAGTTTTACATGAAAACATTTCGGTAGGTGAGAAAGCAATGAAAAGGAGATGTCAGATTATATTTTGGCTCTTGAAACTGTATAATTTCTAATTGGAAGAGTAATTTAATATCCATACCTGGCATCACTCACTGCCATTAAAACAGTACTGAATGTCTTTTTATAATTGAAGTACAGGGATCCCGAATTGGCAGAAGCACGAATGGAAATATGTTTCCCATCAATTGCCTCCACACAATTCGGGAAATCCCATAGGTTGTGAAAATCTTCTGCAATTCTTGCCCAAAATGATGTACTGGGGGTCTACAGGAGATAAATATGTATTAGTATAAGAATTTAAAGCAATACAAATTTAGCAATAGAAGATGAATCAAATATACTTATTATGTAAAACAATAGTTAACAAATTTACTTTAGATGTAGGTTTGTTTATACTTTTCTTGAAACCTTGTGCACATACAATTGTTTTTATTATATCTTTAAACAATAGAGGACAGGAGCTGTTCTTTATGTAGCTTCCTGAAATAGTTTCAATTATACGTCAGTAGGTGATTCAGTTTCATAGCATCCACTGTTTAGGAAATACGCAACAATTCAGTCTCACCGACCACATACTCTCATTATGCATTGGATGTATCCATTAGACTGCTAAATTTTGTTCATTAATTTAAATGTTTACTTAATTTTCTATATTTTGCCACTTAACTACTGATTTGCACTGACATAAATTATATGTATTCATTACTGATTTATTAAAATATTTATTGTGTTTTCCTAAAAAAAGAAAAAGATCTTTATTTTTATGTGAAATGTATTAACAAATTACAGGTATTACCAAAATATGTGCTTTAAAGGTAAAGATAGGTAGTTTCTAACTGTAATGAACAGTTACTGAAGTTAAACTAAATAAAAAGTACTTTGATCCAAGAGACCGAGCTACACTAATATGTTCTAAAAATCTCACAACACTTTCCCAGGGTTAATAAGAAATAACTAACAATTGCTAATTAAAAGAATTAAACAACACCTGTTGGAGATTGGAAACAAAGATAATAATTTAGCTATGTCTGAGCATCTTTGTCAATAATTCAAAACATTTATATGATAGGAAAGATATAAAAAAAAAAAATTAGGTAAAAAGGATCTAATAGATTAAAATTAAAACAAAAGAAGCTTTATTAGTTAAAAAAAAAAAAAAAGAAGAAATTAACAGTAATATTTTAAATAGAAAACAAGAAATCAGTAGTTTTCTTAACATTTATTTACTGTGATTTGGTGTACAGGGTTAGT